>DVXP01000838.1:0-17519 GCA_018235645.1 Junonia grisea | reverse complement strand
GGTGTAATGTTTTTTATATGGAGACACTATGTGTATTGGTTTAAAATTGTTTTTTAGTTTCAAAAATTTAAGTATGCCTATTTTTAAACGGGTTAATATACTACTCGACGATATTGTTATATTATAGAAATGTCTTAGTTCTCCTCATTAGAGGAACTTTCCAAGTAGTGCCGTTTTTGCAAATCAAATAGAAATACATTTAAAATGGAATATAGTACGCGATGAAATTGCTATATAATATAATGTCTGTCATTTTAAATTACGTTTTGTTTTGAAGGAAATTCGGAGAATATTTTCCGATCAGCGCAAGGATCTAGTTTCCGCTGTCGCACGATAAGCAAGTTACTGTCAGGACTGCGAGGGGGTGCGCGGGGCGCGGGGCGGGACAACTCACCCGTGTAATTAATAAACGAAGCGAACTGAAATTCGAATGGATTCAATGATTTGTGAAAGTGTTTAATGCTTTAAAGACGCAAAATACGCGAGTCACTCACTGTGTCATTACGAAGATCTCTACTCGTTATATTATTCCATTCGATTTACACACATATTACTGTCAGCGAGAACGTGTCAAATGTCGGCGACCGCCTCGTTGCGGCTGCAATAGAATGCAATGTAGACCGTTGAAATCGACCGGACCTGTTTGCTTGTCTTAGTTTTTTTGCAGAAAATGCGGCTTTATTATTTCCTCCTAAGAGTGGCAATCGTTTGCAATCGACGGCTCTAGATATCCTTCAGTAAGCAACAGTTCATTTGTTTCCGTTAGTATTTCGCTTCTGCTTCACAAGTTCTCCAAAGTATCAGATGTTAGATTCTCGGTGATTAGAGAGGCACGACTCTAGCGTCAGCCGTTCGAATCTGTGACCGACAAAGCAAATATCGCCTGCGTAAAGTAAATTCTACAGAACCCTCGTTATCTTTTTTACAAATATTAAACGTTCGAGTCAACTTTGCTAGCTGAAGGCGTTAAATGTTTTGTCACGCATTAACCGTTTAGTGAAAGTAAGACATGCAAGTATTGTTCATAATTTTCTTTCTAATATGAAAAATAAATATTTGTTATTCTTGTCAAAAACCTGTCAGATATCTAAATGCATAATGAATCTTAGCATTTTGGATAGACATCATAATTTGTTAAGTTTATGTAGGTACTTACTTGATATTGTTTTTTAACTCTTCATACGTTAAATTATTATAATTAAAGTGCAAGTTATCTTGTCTCAATTGTTCAGTTTAGTCTCAAAATGTCGCATACATTTTACAGTACGCGACACGGTACGGTACGCGACAGATTTATCGCAAAATAAAAATTACGTGTTAAAAATACTAGTATTTGTTATTAAGTCTGAAACATTTAACAATCAATGACTTATTAGAATTTCAATCAAATATAAAATTAATAAGTAAAATTATAATAAATCTAAATTAACACAGTCGATTTTAAACGGATATGAGCGTTCAAAACCGAGTACCTAATTTCATAAAATTGAATGCTTTGTGTTTACAATTAATTCCCTGTTCAGCGATGTGAACATCGTGAGCAAACCTGCGTACGTCGGAAGAAATCACGAGACATGTTTATTCGCTTAACTGCTATGAGCAATATTAAACACATAATCCTGCTCATTAACAGTAGAGTGGGTTTGGTCTAGGAGCGAGGTATTAACGGAGTATTATTATTTTATCCTTTTTTTTTACTTATCAAGTCGTTGAGGTGTGATGGCCTAGAGATGAGAATACGTCGATCTACACGGCTGATCGTGGCTTCTGTATAGGCACAAATGTTGTAAGATTTGATAATTTTTTCCAAAAAAATTTATTAATTGAAGGGTGTTTTGGTCCCTTTTCATGCCATTTTTTTTGACATTTGGAATCAGAAAAAATCTGAAGTAAAATTGTTTTAATACGTACAAGTCACGAAAAAAAAGCGTCTCAATAAAATGTATTCAATAAATACAAAACAACTTTCAAAGCGTTTTACCTGATAGATTGGTAGTATGACGGTTGTTTATCTAGTTTTCATTTACAGATGACAATTTATTAAGATAATGTCTAAATAAAGAGGTAGAAAGAAAAAAAAATCGAAACAAAACAATGGTTCCAAAGTAAACATAGAACGAATGTCAATTAGAACAGCTTATAACGGTTATTTGTAGAGCAAATATTATTCGTATAACAAATAAAAAGAGGAGTAAATAATAACAAGCATTAAATATTAAAATGAACGCTAAGTACTAATTGAGTATTTCCGTGTAATCGCGCCGTGGTTTTTCTCTCAAAACACAAAAACCATTACAACAGTTTGAGGAGATCTTACCAGGGGATTAGGTTCCATTCCCAGCCGAGATAATAACTGTAATGCTTATGTATTTTCGAGTGTTTGTTCAGGACGGTGGCTCGTTATTTCGGTTTCAAATAGACAATCCCGGCAAAACAATGTGTTTGTATGGAATGCCATGTTTTCGTGGTTGTTTAATGTTTACGCTGCTAACAAAATCTGATTTATCAGTTTTTTATTTACACAATTTTGAATTGAAAATTCACGTTTGCACGAAGGCGATTGAAAATTTTATCTTGTTCGCACAGGGCTTACTTTTATATTTGCAGAAATGTAAGTTAGATTTAACAAAATTGTTAGTGGCAAAATCAGTGCTGTTTGATATGTTTATTTGTATCAATACACACAATTATACATGCTCCTATAGAAGCTACAATCGTAAAACAAAGTACGATATGCGATCGCCCTCATACCGACTTATTACGATTACAATGTTGTCGATTAATAATTTGTGGCAATTAGTTAAGTAAATATGTCACCCGCATATATTCTCGGTACGTTCTCCTCATTATTGTTTTCGGAGAACAGTTTCATTAGAATCTAAATTCGTTAGACGTACTCGTAGATATTATTAAATTTATGTAACGAAATATTATTTTGTATTCGAAGACTAACGTTTTCAAATAATAATTCGTCGTCGTCATCGTGTGCTGCAGTAAAATTACTTTCAATGATTTTTTTATGAAATTATAAAAACTGTATTATAATCACAAAATAATAAAAAAATAACCGTATATTTTTAATGTTATTGAATCATCTTTAATGTTTTTAAGCGATCCATATGAGCTTAGACGTAAAAAAAGCAATTTACCGATAGCATTAACTATTATACTTTACGATCGTAAATGTAATACCGAATACATTGTTGTCCTAAAAGATGGCTTTCGAATTAGCTAATAAATCGCTTCAAGTTGACAGCAACTCAGCAATAAAACTTACGACAAGGCTTTTTAATCGTTGTTTATCATATTCCCACGCTCACATCGATATCTTGCGGTCGTCCCAGAACTCTATCTTGCGGGCGAATCGATTTTATTATTGAGTTTAAGGTTTATCGTTATGATGTGCGAACTGCGAACGATTATTTTATGGTACGCGAACGATGTTGCAATATGCAAATGCATAGCTGTACTTCAAAAGCGGAATTACTTCGCATCTCAATAAAAGCGCAATCTCCGATAAATTGATTCGCTTTAGTCGTTTTGAATGAGAAAATTGAAATATTGTTCACCTTTAACGTAATAGATGATTGGAATACAGCGTTAGTCTATCGTTCCAATCCGTCTTAGACTGACATACGAGTAAATCGCTTTTCCACAGATTTTCTGACTCCCAGCTCCACCGAGATGTTTGCATAAGCTAAGGTCTCCTGAACAATCGATCACTGTCATAGAAATGTACCCGCCTGTATTATCATCAAGGAACGTTGACCTCTTTAGTGGTATATTTCGTTGCTCGGCACACAAGAACGCCACCGAATCTATTACAACGAGATAAGGTACACATGCGTAATTCTTGTTATCTAGTTTGTTTTGTAGTCGTAGTGATAACGTAATCCCACTTCGGTAACAAGTTATTTTACGTCGCATTACGACTATTTTTATTTTTTATTTGACGGTTGTTTTGAAACGATAAAGGGTATTAACGCTTCCAATTCTAAAATTGCGATTATCAATCCTTGAATTTGAAAAAAACTAATCCTTTAGCCAGTTTTAGATTACAGTATCGACGTGGTATATCAAAAAGTTAGGATTTACTAAAATATTTTATATCTCAAATACCAAAAATTTGAATAAAAGTAGTAGTATACTTACGTGTAAAAGTTGTCTTCAGTACACTAAAGTAAGATTTAAGTTTAAAAGCAATGCTCTATCGTCTGTTCGCTTAGCACTTAGGCACTGAATATGGTAATGAGGTGATAAATGACAAGTTAACAGGCAGCTAGCGAGTTATCTGTGCGATGCGAGATCTCGGCTCTCGTGCTTAGATGTCGCATCTAATCTTAACTAAAGTAATGCTACTACATACGTTTCTGTAACTATTTTGTTTTCAAAACTGAATATGTTATTTTTATGTAATCTCTTGGCACCGTTTTTTTCGTTCCTCCAAAATAGTAAGTCTGATTTTTTGTCGTATTATATTTCGCTTAGTATAAAGTAGGTATAAGAGTAAGATCGTAAACTACTTATATTTTATACTGGTAGGTGATAAGGGTGTCCCTATTCAGAAAATTTAGCGCGGGTAAAATTGCAAAAAGCAATTAATTATTGTATTATAGGTATATATTTCGTTATCTGTAATAGTCTTGTTTGTTTAAGACATTTGTGTATTTCGAACTGCTAACCATTAGAAGAAACGAACACAAAATGACTGCTTTTAAAATCCAACAAACTTCAATAATTTGTTGTTTCCATACATTTTTATAAAGCAACAGATGTTTCATTTGGAACAAGATGAGTGGCTGCAACAAAACGAGGCGTAAATATACAAAAGACTTTCAACTTTTTTGCTGTGAACTTACTGATCTAGAACAATATTATATATTTAAGACTACTAGATATTATACTACTGTCTGATTGTTTTAATAGTTTTCGTATAAATATTTAACTAATACTATAATAAATAATTTTTACTAAAACCAATGTGTCTAAATAATAAAATAAAACAATCATTAATCTCATTCTTACTGAGCTAATCTACTAATACAAAACGCAGAAGGTTTTCTACACAATCACGATTAAACACTTAAAGGGACTCTAAGCAAAAGTTAGATTCGTACCTTTTAAAACTTCTTTTTCTTTGAAGCATTTACTCAGAGGTTTTGCTAGGGTCTGCTTATTATGCAGTTCTGGATTTGACAGAATACTGATTTATACATAGAGCGATTGCCATCTATCCTGGACCCGACCCTGACTCAGCAAGTTAGGGAACATTGGGAATGGGATGACTTCCTCAGCAAGATTAACGATCATTATCCAATATTAGTCTAAATAACTAAGGTCTACAGTCTAATTCGCTTTCCTAGGTATAGGAAGATCTTCAAAGACTGCCATACGTCTAGAAACAAATATTTATACAAATACAAAAATAGCCCCAAGCGGGAATTAAAACTGCTCTATTTCTTTTCTTGTGTTACAGATACGTTCATTACTACCGTAGTAAAATGGCCTAATATAGATTCTTACAATAAAACAGATATTTGTTTATTCGAACCATAGAATCACTAGGAAAGATAATTGTGAATAATAAAAAAATTGCGATAAATCATGGACATAGAATATACTATACAAATTTGTTCCATTGTTTAAGAATGGCATTTATATAATATGGTCATGGAAATTTTACGGTTTTGTTATCACGTATAGATTTTAACCGCTCTTTATACGAGAATCGCTACACTCGCCCGTTATTATGTTGTTTCATATTTGATGGCGGCCAGAGACGTTTTGTAAACATACCATACGATGTTTATACAAACATCGTCTTTTAAAACGTAAGCCACCGTGTTTTAAATGAGATGCCCGCGTTGAGATACAAGTGCTGTATATTTTTCTCCTCATTTTGAGTCTTAGGCTCGCTGAGAAAATTATGCAAAGTTTGTTTCTAAGATAGTTTAAGTGAAGAGCCTCAGGAGAAAATAATCTTACATTTTCTTTAAAATATCCATGAAGCTAGCTCGGGTATTGAATAGAAAGGAGCTATGTATTGTCCGGTAGTCAGTCTGACAGATATTATAGTAGAAAATAGGGTAGTGGGCTCCGGCTGTACTGGTAAGTGAATACCTATTGTTGTATTTACGTAGATAATGAAACAATTATATTCTTAATCTTTTCACTACTTCCAGAAAATTAAATGAGACTTTAATAGACTTGTTATAGTGTACTCGTCTTTTCAACATAATATTTTATTACACACAATGCCAAGCAAATATTTAATTATGATTCTTGTTCAATAAATAAACATGTCTGTGCGTAATTTTTGTACTTTGTTTACCTACTGTAATTATCTGTTATAATTTTACAGTCAAATAGTCATTAATATTCATTACTCACTTTGCGTATAATTAATTACTATTTATTAAATTATGAAGCAATTTGAATATATTATTAAATATAGTCAAATTAAATAATGATTTAATTGCAGTGAGATGTATACCAAAATCTCTGAAATGACTATTCTTAGAATCACGTGACTAATGGAATGCATTAAGTCGATGTTTAAGAAGTTAATATATTTGGTCTAAATTACAAACGAATTAATCTATCGCCACATAACTGTGGCTGTGTCGCTGGTTACTCCTAATAAAATATCCCAAATGACACAAGAATACATCGGCCATGTGCGTGTCGGGCCACACGTATAGGGTTCCGTAGTCCATCATAATATCCGGACTTCCATACAAGAAAGCTCTTAAAGTTAATAATTTTCTTAACAAAAAAGAAATAACATTTCAATTTTGATCATTTTCAATACGATACGATTTTTTTTTACTTTTCGAATATTGCTGTTACTCGTAAGTATGGAAGCCTATATCACCAATTTACCACTGACTACTGTGCCAACACTGACGTCAAATTTAATATATTTTCAAATATAATCTTCTAAATGTTTAGAATTAGCGCTATAGGCGGTAGAGGCATGGAGAATTTGACTCTTTGATTAGCAAAAATTAAAACTTAGTAATATTTTGAAAATATGCAAAATACATATACCCACACCAAATTACAGTGAGCTAATCACATGGCGAATCTAACCTAAAAAGATACATTTCTATACCTATTTTGTATTGATATTATTTAATACTTTGTAGAGGAAGTAAACTTTAACGTTAGATACAAAAAACGTAGCGGTAGCATGTAGTGTAATGAAACATTCCTTGCGAGGTAACAAAATTTTACATTAAATCTTTCAGCTATTTCTGGAATGGCTTTTAAAACTTTAATAAAGTCAAGAATGGTTAACTTTTAAATTTATATATTTTAAGATAGGGATAGATTTAATCTTGTTAAAACTTCTTCTTATCATAACGCGAAGAAGAAGAAGTAAAAAATAAGACTAGATGTCTTGTGACGCCGCTTTCCTGCTATTCTTCTTCCAATTCGCTCTATCATGGACATCTTCCTCATCCAGATCGCAGCTATTGTCATTCGTGACAACGCTCAACCACCGCAATCTTGGTTTTCTCCTTCGTCGCTTGCCAGGTAAAGTGAAGGTGAGCGTTCTATGGTGGTGGTGGTAGCCGGTTTTCTTGCGATTTGTCCGCGATGTCGCGTATCCCGAGGCTACCACGCACGTGGTACGCATATTTTCAATAGAGGTAAAAAGAGTTTCAATAAATTTTAATAAGAAACTCAAAATCTATTAATTTTCAAGCATTCAATTCTTTGCGAATTATTTCCTACTACTTAATGGTAAAGGTACACATAAACTGTCTTCTTAAAATAAAATAAATTCACGCCAACAGAGCTGCGGCTTGAAACTCGAGTAGAATAAAATGCAATTTGAGTAATCCGCTGCTCTAATTTTAAAGTTTATTTTAGCGATGACTTTTATTACAAAAACAATAAGGATTACTCTTAATACCCCAATAAAAGTTATTTTAGTTACTTTAGTCTGGTGATGTCTGGTACTTCTTTCTGTAATAAATTGCAGATAAGAGACTCACTTTTCATAATGTCTAAGAGAACAATACTCGTTAATTAATATACATTCTTAAAAGAACATTTATATTTTTAAATATTTTATTATTAAAAATAGTTTTTTTTTAATTGAAATAAATGCCATTGAAATAAATCATAAAGTTTTAACAATTTTCTTAACAATTAGACTTTTCCTTTTTTAGTCACAAAACTGACAACACTGACTGACTTAAAACAGGCTGTATAGATAAATTATATGAACGAAAACTTTCGAGTTTCTTTGGTCATAAATAAATAAAGTTTAGTTATCATGTCATAGTTTTATTTACATTTAATACGACATCAGAAAAACCAGCGAGTTTCTTTCGAATTACAAACTTTAGCATAGCAACATATTATAACGTACTTACACAGAATAGATAAAATATCTACCCTGTGGTACTTATATATGTAAAAAAATAAACGTTACTTGAATTTAAAAATAATCGTCTATACAGAAAAGAAATTCATATTATGTTCCTATTTCGAGTCCTGTCAGTTTCTATGACATACGAAACCATTAGCGGGAGTCACGAGTTCAAATCTAGAGAGCTGGAGTTATTTAAGAATCACTAGACATTCTAAAAATAATTCGAGCGTACATCATGTTTATTATTCAAAGAATGAGTTATAAAAATATCGGTTTGTATGATGTTTAAATCATTTACTATAAACTAGTTTTTTATAAGAGTTTCGATCGCGTTATTTTGATATAGATTTTATTAAGAAATCTTTTGAAAGTATCGTTTTCATATTAAAGCTTTATTGGTTTACATTGTACACGTCGTAATGGTCTCAGTTAAAATTGCGAGTAAACATACTTGTGTGGAGACAGTTCAAAAGTGTAAAAATATTAATTTTTAAAACTTTTACTGCTATAATTATACATTTGTGTCCATTAAAATCGTAAAGATGTTTACAATGTTTATATTTTGTACCAACAGAATATAAATAACCGAGGTATTCGAACTGCGTGACAAGAAATGATCTTAGGAAATATCTTAATAGAAAAAGTTTAAAAGTGCTCAAAATAGAAATCGCTTCATTTATATTAATGCGATGGCGCCTCTATAAAATAAGTGTTTATTATCTTTACTGAGTAAGTATAAAATAGTGTTTATATTAAAGACATAAAAACTACAGTTATAATATGCGAAGGTGCGGTAGCGATTACTTAAGATAAAACTTGTAAAACCGGGATATTTATTTAACAACTTACAGCCCGCTTTTATGTTAACCCGTGATAAATATTATGCGCTGCAAATTATATAACATTATAAACATTTACGTTTTAAATAAATTATTTACTCAAACAAAGTATTTTATTCATCTATTAGGATTTTTTAAAATATTTGTTCTTATTAAATTAAATTAATATCTTCCTAAGTGTAATTATAAAAGCTACCCGTGAAAGTGTTCGAAATGTAGATTAAAATAAGTCATATTACCATAAAAGTATTTTCAATGGATATTTGATTCAGAAATAATTTTATTTACATATCATTAATAGTACAGAAATTAAATAATTAGGTATTGTTAAAATCCTTTTTAAAAATATTTTAAACTTAAGCACAAAATTATTATCAAAATAGTTATTTTAAGTCGAGCAAAACGCCTTATAAATGAAACAATGTGAGACCAATTCTTCCAGAAAAGCAGGGCTCATTTAAAAACTTGAATAGTGAATGTGAAGCCGTCTGCTCTCGGCGATAGTGCCTAAGCCCGCGCTCTCTATGCCGCGTTTGAGCCGGCTATCGTTGCACCATCCACTCTGCACGCTCTCTGCTTCTTGCGTTGTGTGCCATTCGGCTTGCTCCTGCAATATCAAATTAAACCAAGTATCAAGTTAAGCCTACTGTCGTACGCACTCAAACGCCACGAGTGCCGCCGCTAGCGCAAGTACTTGTTGAAGTTGAATATACCTATTTACATGTGACTCTGTACGTCTACGGGAGACATTGTTTGCTTGTGGCTGTTCTCAAAATAACTTCTATTAAATTAGTCGCATTTCATTGGAAGCGTGCTTCGACGTGGAAATTTATTATGCAAACTTCTAACTTCCTCTATTCTGTAGTTTTAGGACGTCTTGCTGTTTCACGATTTCAATCGTCCACTATGGCATTCAGTGAATTTCGCAGTGCCAGAATGTTATTTAGAGCCCATTGTGTGGTAGCTTTGGAACGGAAGTTAGATATGCGACAGGTATTACCAACATAATGCCTGGCAACCATTTTGAACTCTACCGGCAGTTTGTGCTTTGGATTAATACATTCTCGTTATAGATAGACAGATTTGATGCACTTTATCCCAAACTATAGACAAATATGGAATAACATAAATAACTCTCAGCAAAATATTTAAACTCGAGCAAATAATAAGGCTATCGACAATTGATATTATTATACAATTCCGAGTAAAATGTTAGACAGAAACGTCGTGCCTAAAATAAACCCCTTTTAGCAGGTGCATATTGTGTTCCAAATTCGCTCTATAAAGGATTAATGTATTCGACTAACTGGTACCTAAAATACGAGCAAACTAACGGCTTATTCGGGAGCTGTCACGGCGAGTAGGTCAAAAGTGGAAGGTTTATATTTAAAAACAAATGACACGATGGGTCCATTAAAGTTGCAGTACTGGCGGCAGGTAGCTCCGTAACCGGGTCGGTTAAACTTGGAACGATCGAAACGTGCTATTATTGGATTGTTTCGGGCGAATGCTTCGGAAATTCAACTGCCTTTTTCTGTCCGAGTCATAATGTCATAGCTTCAGTTGATTAAATGCTGAGTAATTAATACCCTTTCTGTTTACGGGTCCTCACTGGCTTTACGTTCAATATTTCGGATCTCGTGAAATATAGTCGAATTTTTCGAAGTGAGATGTCGTGATTTCATTATTTTGTGTAGGGGATTTTTCATTCGTGAATGGTTAATCTTATCGATTTCCGAGTATTATTTGGATAGCCTAAGATTATAATGAACTTCAAGCATGATTATAATAATATACTATCATTTTACGCTATTTAAAGGTTCTTTAGGTTCTTTTGAAATGATATAGCTTGTGATATAGTGTTATTACCAACTTAATGATTATTTTCAAAATGCTCATTTTGACAGATTAAGGTTTTTACTTGGTTGCACACTATAATTCGGCTGGTCTTTCAAAAAGTATTTCGGAAGACATTTGAATTAATTTAATAAAATAAATAATTATGAATAAAAGTACATGATTCATCGATGGCTACTCCAAATAAATATCGTTCTATATTTGATTTCAATAAGCTTAAGCCTTGCACTAATACATTTTCTTCTTGTTTCAGGTAGAATTATGCAATAAATTGCAAGAAGTTCTTTGATTCGATTCCGCACGATCTAAATGAGGAAGAAACGTAAGTTGCTAAGACATTATGATGTTAAGCCTTGAGGAATTAGTTGCAGAAATTTTTAAGCCTCAACTAATATTATAATTATAAGATAAATAATTTGATATATTACATGTCTTAACTGTTATAAGAATTTTGAGTATTTGAAAAAAATATATGTACATGTCTTTTGTTGTCTAGTCGCAAAATGATACGATTTATTATTTATTTTTATAACAATTATTTTGCGATAAAAATATGACGAATAAATATGAATAGAGGTTAAAATATAAAACGAAAGCGGCTCTAATGAGGAAAAAATGGCATATCAGATTTTTAACATTTTACCTTTTAAGGTTAACGATTTAAACAGAAAAAAAAATCTCATTGTTAGCTTTAAACGCTCGTGGAGGGGCCGCGTTATAATAGGGCATAATATATTCAGGGTGAGTCAAATAAAATTAGCACGGTGAAAAATGTAAACGGGCCTTTTACGGTCTTGAGGACGTGTAAGTATTACACTGCCCGCCTTATTTTGTACGTGAATTTTCTGAATTTCCTTCTAACTGCTCGGACGTAGTGTGAACTTTTTTTTGTGTTTTTTTTATTGGTGCTGTAACTGCTGAAAACTATTTAGAGATGTACTTCCATTGTTTTATATTTTTTGAAGCTTCGACAAATGATTTTAAAACCGCTCACTCGAAGGTAGAGTTTTGTTAGAAGTAGGTAGTTCGTTATAGTTTTTTTTTAATTTTTATTTCGTAACAATTAAGTATAAAAATGACGAAAAGTATCAACGGTACTAATTCACGATGATATCGATACACCATTTAAAGAGATCGTTGAATGTAACAAATAATAATTGCTTATTATCAGTAGACATTCACTGGCGCATACGATTATTAATCGAAATGCATTCAGCGCTCATCGCTAATGGAGTTGTCAGGACTTGATGCGACATTTGAATAATTTTCGATGCTATATTATTTACGAATTAAATCCCGCATATCAGAAATAGCTTATAAGTATAATTTAATTATCTATAATGTGTAACACATAACGTAATATGACTATATTTTTATATCTCCGTTTGCTGCGCCCATGAATGCGTAGTGTGTACGTCTTTAGAGACTTAGGTTTCTTAGGAATAAACAATTTTACTACGATAAATGCGGAAGTTTGTGAAAATGGATGGACAAACACTCTTCCAGTGTTTGTTGGTCTCTATCGCTGAAACTACTGAAGCGATTCTCCTGAATATTTTCAGTAATGTAACTTATACAGAGTGGTACATGTGTGGCTACTTTATATCTATTTATGCACTACGTGAGTGAAGGCGCAAGCGATATCTGGTAGCTGATAAGAAAGTTATAGAAAATTCTTAATATACCGAGTTTTATTCAAACTATGGTACATGTGCTGTTGCACTTATTTATAGGAAGTTTAAAGTCACACGATAAATTCCGTTTACATTTAAAAGTAGGAGAAAGGTGTACGGATGACCCCCAGTCCAGAAAAACAGATAGCATAAGTAGTTTTCTTGCAATTAAAACGGTTCATCTCACCCACATCGAACATCTCGTACACCTTTCCTCTATACGTAACACGTGTCCGTTATGTATAAATTTTATTATATTATAATTATTATTTTCGATATAATAATAAAGAAAGTGATATCGGTAATAAAAATAACTGACCGCATAACGAATGACAATTAAATGCCATAGGTCTTCTTATTTTATATCATGGCACCGTTGTCGTTATTTTAAACGCGCGATGATATAGGGCCGGTAGGAATTCTTAGGGAGGCGCATATGAATGAAGTTAATTGGACTCATTGAGTCGGGCTGGTACAGTTTGGCCGGCGCAGGCGTCTCGCTTGCCAATTGGCGGCACCTATTGTCAGTATGGGGATGTATTTTCGAAACTATCGAAAGGTTATCGCATTTCCTTTTGTTTGTTTATAGAAAGTAATCTTAATTGTTTTTTTTTACAAAATTTATAAAATTAGAAATATATCATTGCTTTGTTAGCCTTTTTATGATACGCGATGTTATACTCCTAGGAATAGCTTAATTTGGCGTTTATCATTAGATACTTTCCCGATATATTTTAAACGTTGTTACTAAGCAACTATCTAGAGAAATAAAATAAGCATTTACAGATGAGGTAACAAATGAACTGTAATGTTTATATATTCGTATATTCCATAGACATTGTGGAAAGTGAAGGAAAGTGGGGGAAACACGATAACCGCGCGGGTAATGCCAAATTCAAAGGTTTTGATATGTTAGAAAGAGATCTTTATAATTTGCTTTCCGACATTGCGGAGATAACGCCACCACCAGTGCCAGACACCACGGGATTGTAGACGTATATACTTGTCAAGGCATGCCAATTGAAATATTTTGTATGTATTTGATACAATTTTCTGGTAAATTCAAGTTCGTGTAAATCGAATAGTTACATATTTATCACCTTAATAACAATGACGCTGTTGGAAAAAGAATAGTAGCCCAATTTGTATTTGCTAGTTTATTATTTTTGATCATCCCCTTAGTATTCAGCATTACCGGACCAACGTCGGTTAAAGCCGAACACTAAGGGTTTTGTTTTTCTTACATAATTTTGCATTTTATTAGAGAAATATAAATGTTGATAAGTGAATTTGTTAGTCAGATGAATGAACATTATAATTAAAAAGAAAAAGACTTCACAGTAATCGAATTTCACTACTTTATTTAAGTATCCCCTTAGGTGTTCGTGTTTTCCCCACTTTCCCCTATATGTTGTAGATAGATAGTCACGTGAACTTGGTTTTTGTCGTGAAGTTTTTGTACACTGTAAGCATTAAACAAACATTCTTTCAAAAAAAAAAAAGTGTTACAAATGAAAATATTTTTTCTTTCAACCAAAGACATTAGTTAGAAACATAACACATGGTTCCGTTTTCTTATCCAGTGATTCGAGAATAGAGTCCCGTCGACAAATTTTTCCGTGCGCTCGCTCAGTAGGGTGCCGCTAAGTGCTGATTAAAACTTTCATGTGTTGGCAATGAGATTGAGGCTACAGCCCTAACGAGGCTATTGTTATTTTCGTTAATCACCGTGTTATATTAAATTTTATATTAACGATGATATGAAACGGGAATTAAAAAAAAGTCGTTTCGAAAGAAGTAATGTTTTTTACAGGCTAGATGACAAGTACGTTTTTAGAAAGACTTTTTAGGTAAAATATTTTTAATTTAAAATTGTAGACCAGAATGCATGTACACAAAAATATCTATAGCGTTGCCATTTTTTAACTATTATTTATATAATACCTAAATCAAAGAACACAACATAAATAGTTAGATTTTTTCATAAACAATCATAAAAACATTAGATTTGTTTATATCGAAATTTCAAAATACAAAAACTGGAGGCATGTTTTAGGGATTGTTCTTCTATAGGAGCACAATATTTACATTTCGGTAGTACAGATGGAAATTGAAAAAAATACGAACATTTCAGGAAAAATACAATGCGTATCTAACAAGCTATGAAATGGGACAGAGCTCATTTGTTTCAGGAAATAAAAACTATGGCCAGGAAGGAAATAAAGAACGCTCGAAAGTAAAATGTTTCGAGTAATCTATACGAAGAGGCAAAACACAAAAGTACTACTCTCTCATATATATTCTAGTACCTAATTGGAGAAAAAATAAATTCCTGACCCTAACAGACTGCCTTATTACTTGTTGCGGATTTTTATAGCATGAGCAAAGCATTCCCATATACCCTAATAAACACATAAAAATATTTTATGTAGATACATAAATTATGAATTTTCAGTTATGCTTAAATTTATTAAACGATGAGTATGTAATAAATACTTTGAATGGGATAATATTTAACAGGCTAAATAACTTATCTCAAATTGCATTCGTTTGTAATGGTTGTTGACGCTGAACTTTTTCTTGATAAGTGTGGTTACATTTTTTAAAATAACTGTTTTCCACGATTTTCTTAATGATAACTTTTCTTGGAATCCGAAATTCCAACATGGAACCCTTAAATATAAGTATTTTACTCCTACTTTATATCTTAACTATTCAACTAGCCTTCAAAATATATACAGCTTCCAAACGCTAGGCAGAAAGTAATAGATAGACACACAAAAATATTGAAAACTGGTGTTGTTAAGTATTTATTTTATTGATGGTTTCATCTTAATTAAGTTGTGTAACAGGAATACAAATCAATTAAGATATTTGCTTTGGCGTAAGTCCGTTTCATGAGTTTTTTCTTATAAAAATTGTCGTTGAAATTAATATCTCTTTAAGTTTTCTTAAATCAAAACTGTGTTATATAATCAAGTGGATTTCCAATGGTAGCTTAACTTGGCACTCGCCTAGACAGTTTTAATTTGATAAAGAAAGACTTAGGCGCGATGTCTGTTTGTCTGTCCATTTGTGATCCTATAATTTGAAATTTCCGACAATTACATGAGTTCCTTTGTTCTACGCATCACTTTAATTATTGTAACTATTACAACAAAAAGACGAATACGAATGTTATAGAAACTATCATTTTAAACCACGTCAGTCAAGTTACAATTTTGATATAAAGTATTGATAATTATTTAAAGGAAAGGAATAACGTTGGTCTTTTTTTAAAGTCATCCTAAAGCACCTTGCAAAATTTAAAATAGTTTTGCTAGTCTTATTTATTAGGCACTTTTACTGTTTCATAATAATGTTTTGAAATTGTAGTAATTAAGTACTTGTCAAAATTGTTATATTGTATACATTAAATACTATTAACGACTTGCACGAATCAAACAAGTTATGCGATTCTCTCATTAGCTTTTCTAGACCAATTCATGCGAATAATACACTGATTGTTATAAATCATCTCTGAACAACGAGCTATCTAGTGTAACTTATAGTTTATGAAGTGCTGAATCAAGTAGTGAATAATTCCCACTATATGTATGATGAATATATTTAATATGTATGCATATGAAGTTTGCAAGTTGGTGTGGTTTGCCTATATTTTACTGCTATGCATTTTTTATATAACAAAAGTGTTCAGTCTAATGGAAAGTTAAGTAAACTTGGAAAGTTTTTCGGGAGTTTTGAAAATTGGTAATTTTATAGATTTTGACATGCTCTTTCTGAATTTTAACTTTTCCACCTCGTATCTTTGCCGCTGGCGCCGCCATATTGCAAAAATGGCTCCTACAAGCAGTTGACTTGAGTACCAAACCACCAAATGATTGAGTACCAAATGACTGTACTATATGTATTATACAAACAAAGACTGTATCGTATATTATTTAGTTTTAATGAATATTTCAGAATATAATATAAATCAATATGTTATTAAAGATTATGCTATAGTGAGTTTAAAATTTCTAGAGCGTGAAGAAATTTGAAATCCATATATAATATTTTCGTTCGTAATAAAATACAGTAGTTACCGTGAAAATCTAAATTGTTTTGTTCTTGTGCAGAAGCACTGAAGTCAAAAAACTAGAATGCGTGAACTAAGACATAGAGATCCGGTCACCTTTGTTTAAAATGTTAATGTATTTTAAGCTTTACCACTATAGTCTTAAGGATTAATCTTAAACGTTTTGTAATGTTCAGTAAACATGGTTGGAAAATTGTTGGAAATTGTAAAATAGAAATAAATTACGTACGAGTCATGATGCATTGTGGTTACAATGATATATGGCGGCTAAATTTTTAATTTTACTTTTTAATTTATGGCAAAGAGACCAAATGAAAATCGGTTCTGTATTTATACGGCTAGCATTTCGGCAGCTACATTAAATCGACTTCTTTGTTACATGTAATTTTTAAAGCGATTTCTTTTTATTTGCGTCAGTTTATTTGTTTGTGTTAAATCTGGAACGGACTTTTCTCTATTTATTTTACCGAGTATTTTATGTGAGGTAATAAAAGTATATTTTATTAAGGTTTCAAAGGCATTGCAGAGATTAGACAATTAACTAAATACATCTATTATGGATTTTTTATTCTCATAAACTCTATTAGATACGTTTGTTTTAAATGATATATTTTTATAAACAAACTTTGTTTTGTTAAATATATAATAATGTTGTTATACTTTAAAAGACAGTAACTTTATTATCC
>DVXP01000837.1:0-17522 GCA_018235645.1 Junonia grisea | reverse complement strand
AAAAGTGAATATACTTTTACTCTGAGGTTAAATCGTTTGATTTTAACTTCCATTAGAACCCACTAAAGTTCTAACAGGTTATAATAATATAAATGAAACAATAATTATTTTAACGCAGATAAAAACAAAAGCAGCAAAAATGACCATTTCATAAAGATTAGTGGTAACAACAACAAATGTGTTCCAAATGTTGAATTTTAATAACAGTGTAATTTATTCAAAAATGAGCTTAACTTATATATTACACCAAATTACAACAAATAATACAGTCATTCGAATGTGTAGGTCCGCAATTAAAACATTACACAAACAGGTTTTATAATTTAATTACCCTATTTGTCATATCTAAGCAAAATATTACCTTAATCTGTCAGTTTCATATTTTGATAGCGAATATTCGGCAAAGATTCTGAGCGTTAATTAGGTCATTAGCCTCTCGATTTGGACCTTAAAATAATACCTTCCTTTATTACAATAGTTGAAGTTATATGGAAGAGAACATATTTGTTTAATAGTTTTGCTAATTGCTTCATATCCAAAACTTATTGCAGGATTTAAACCTCTTTTATTATTCATCAAGTCGTGTACCTACAATGGTAACGGGTTAAAGTTCTATTAGATTAAAATTCAATTATATGAAGGCCCATATGTCACAATTTTAATTTTTAATTTAAAAATTTAAGTATTTTAGTAATAATTTTTCTCATTATTTTATTTAAATGAACTCATTTTATTCTTCGAAATGCTTAGGTATCATTAATTCACTTACTATTCAAATAATTTCTCGTGAACACGAAAAAGTCCTCAGTTAGAGAAGACATTATGAATGGAGCGACTTTGAACCCAGTGAGCTGCGGGACGTTCGTCTCTTTACCTGTAACAAGTGAGATGAACGGTTAGTATTCAGACAATATTATTGAAATTATCTTCTTATATATATAAAAGAAAGTCGTGTTAGTTACACCACTTATAAATCAAGAACGGCAGAACCGATTTAGCTGAAAATTGGCAGGGAGGTAGTTTAGAGCCAGAAGAAGGACATAGGATTTTTATCCCGTTCGACAGCATTCCCGTGTGACTTGACATGAAACGTCAGTCACTATAAAACGTGGTATAACAAAAAATAATCAGACTTGGAATAACAAAACGCAAAAGACAGCTATGTAATGACATATGGATGACAATTTGATATTTGTAAGAAATATGACAATAAAAAAATCTGCTTATTTATTGTCATTAAGGCGGAACAAAGTTCGCAGGGTCAACTAGGAATTGATAAATGTTAAGTTAACTATGTCCGCCTGGAGCATTGTCATTGTCACGCAGTACGCAATATTGTTTTTTTTTAATCTTTAAACATACACTTTAACAATTTTTTATTCCAATACATTTTCTTTTCCAAAAAATTTGAAAATTTTGGACATAGTCCGAATTTCTAAATGTTCATGGCTCGTCATCTTATTTCCGTTTCTAAAACGTTTTTTGTACTGAAACAACAATATTCTCATAATATCGCTAGTGTTGTATAAAAATACGATATTCTTTATTTATATAAAATGCTAAACAGATTATAAGCGACAGAGGCTCAGAGCGGCTGTAAAATTATTCAGACGAGCTCAGTGTCTACGACTCGCGTCGGTAACGATTATTTAATTTAACTTTTATACTCTTTTTTGTATTTTAGATAAAAATGTCAGAATTGCACACTTTAAATCAGTAACATATAGTGATTTTTTTAGGAATTGAGTAAGATATATGTATAGATATACCTAGTTAAATATTATAGATACGTTCTCAAATTCTTAATGTTTATAGATCGTCATCTTATATCTTGTTCTGAAATGCATTTTCTGTTACTCAATAATACTCCGGTAATATCGCTAGTGTTGTATAAAATTTGATATTCTTTATTTAGATGAAATGCTAAACAGAGTTACAGAGCATAAGCGTAAGAGGCTCAGAGCGGCTGTAAAATTATTCAGACGAGCTGAGTTCGCACACGACTCGTTTCCATAACGATTATTTCATTTAACTTTTATACTTTTTTCTGCTTCTTCGAGATAACAATAGGGGAATTACATACAGCAGAAGCTTCTAATTCGCGTTTTCACTGTTCGCGGACGGAAAAAATAAGATCTTATACTTATGATTCATTAAATGTATTATTAACTCTTATTTATTTTCGTGGGGTCAACATGGACCCCTGCGAACACATTTTGTGTTATATTTTTAAAGATTTTTGACCTACGCCAATCGATGTAATCTCAGTACATAACATACTGTTTAAGGTGCCAAACGTTCAACTCGTAATTTTTACTTGATGTGGAAAAACTAACTCGCTTGGGATCAAAATGGACCCACGATTCCACGATTTTTTTTTATGTTATAACAGTTTTATACGGCAATGTTGTGCAAGTAAGTAAAAGTGCTAGATACACATTTCAAGAAATTTAATTCCACTTTCAAGCTTGTACCAGGTGAATTAAAAAACGATGAAACAAAAATCCTATAGATAAAGCCAATTTAAATTTTTTAGTCGTTTGAAAAAAAAAATGTGGTATGAGGATGAGACTTTGAATACCAGTAGCTTATAATAACGAAGAAATTAACACAAAAAAAAACACGTTTTATTTGAGAAATAAGTGATCAATATGACAGTTCTTATTTATGACAGTTATTGTTCGGTAATAAGACGGTTTTTTATTATAAAACGTAACACAGCCTGTACATATTCCACTGTATAGAGAGAAGGTATAGAAAAGAAGGTAAGGTTTTTCATTATATTTAAGCATAATTTTAAAAATTAACAAGTTTTTGACATTTGGTCCGTTTAATAAAACTGATAATAAGTAATGTCAATATGCGTTAAAATGAAAGCCTTTAAGACTCATTTATGTTTTAGGATCATCTTACTAATGTGACAAAAAATACAATCTAGACCAAATATGTCTAAATCGTCAAAAATTTAACGGAAAATATGTAAAAGTTAATCAGTTATATACTCAGTAAAGCTTGTTATCCTTATAAAATATAGATATTCAATATATAGATTATACAAAATAACCCGATTTTTTAGGGTTCCGTAGTCTAAACGGAACCCTTATAGTTTCGCCATGTCCGTCTGTCTGTCTAGAAAGCTGTGATTCGGCATGAGTATACATATGAATCACGCCAAGAAAGTCGTAGGTACAATAAAATTTGTAAAAAAAGTTTTTTCGACGTTATTTTTTTTCCCTATTTGTAAAGTGAGACCAAAAATTTTTTTCTCGTTTATCCCATTTTGTGCGGTATCGTAGGATAAGTCTCTTA
The DNA here is from genome assembly GCA_018235645.1 of Junonia grisea. Taxonomy (NCBI): domain Eukaryota; kingdom Metazoa; phylum Arthropoda; class Insecta; order Lepidoptera; family Nymphalidae; genus Junonia; species Junonia grisea. Next base: position 14,213 of record DVXP01000837.1, on the reverse strand, counting down.
AAAATATTACAGGTGTGGGAAAACCATTTTCCGAACGAGGCAATGTTTCCAAAATATTAAGCTTTCAAGTGTAAATTTTTCTTCCCCTCTTCTACCCGCTAAACTATTGCTTCTAAAAATGGAATGGAAAAGTTCATGACATTAGTATATATGTCGCAGTCATCTGGTTAAATCAGCTACTTAATTGACTACTATTATACTATTATTAGATACTATATTGACACTAGCGCGTTCATTGAATGACGACATTTAATTGAGTGACTAAACGTTCACTCGTCAAGTTGCTTAATGTTATGTTTAACATCTTGACTAAACGTCATTTAGTGTAGTCGTTGAATGGGTTATAGCTGATTTTATTAACAGTAAAAATACATTCATGTGAAGTAAAAAATTTAATACTTATCCGTCACATACTTTTTTTAAAATAAATACTCGCTCTGGAACGTCTCCGGCACTGCGGGATGAGCAGCGTAATAAAGCACAGGCATCCATGCTTACCTCCGCAGCCTCGGCAGGCGGAGGCTGCTTCCCCTCCGCGCCTCCGGCTTACAAAAATACCCTAGGGGTGTGACAGACAAGTATCGCATAGAGTCGGGGTTTACTGATTCGGTTTAGCTTAAGAAATAATTTATGATGAGTATTTGTCCGGTTTTAAGCGAAACTTACGCATTTTGAAGCATTTTTACGTATTTCTCAAAAAACTAAAATTCAATAACCTGACTGATTACGTCCACCATATTGAAAGGGCTATGTTTCAATCAGCTAACTAGTTGGACGTTGAGTGACGTTTGTCCAATCAACGTTCGGCCATTCAATTAAATGTCGTCATTCAATGAACGCACTAGTGATTCAATTGAATAACGGATTCAACAAGATGACTGCAACATATATAAATTTAAAAGGAAAATTGTCACGGCTACCTGGGCTTTTATAGCTATCGAGTAATAGCCGATTAAAGTAAAAATAAATATTTTGCCAAAATTTTATTGAAAATTGTTAAGATAAACATGTTAGTTGTTGAGAAATAAGTTAATTTTAATATAGGTGCCTATTAATGAATGTCCGCATATTATGATGAAAACAACGGAACCCTTAACGCGCGTGCCTCTACACGCACTTGGCCACTTATTCTTCTAACATTTTAAAATCACATAAGGCCTGTCATTTCTTTCTTACATTAGTGTTTTCAAAAGAATTTTCTATTTTTGTTAAATTTAGAGTTGTACAATCCTGTTTTATATAAATTTATCATTTTTTTATTATTTTATTTTTCCAGATACATGATTTATTTTCATTTTTCCTTGTGGGGTCAATTTGGACCCACGATACCAGGAAAGTAAGTTTTTTTATCGATATCAGTTAAGGGTTAATTTAAGAATAGTCAATACACAACGTTTTTTGATTTATTGTCAAGCCTTAAGAGACCCTAGTTTGGAATGATGCATCCTCATTTCGTCCAATAGAATGAAACAAATTGCAATACCGTTTGCAATTTGTTACATTCTACTATAAATTATTTTTTTTTTCAAAACTTATTTGCACTGGTCTAATTATGAAATATAATGGTTTCAATAATATTTTGAATGTAAAATATTTGTAGTATTGCTTAAAAATCGATAATTTTAATCGAAAAAGTGTAAATCATCGATATTTTAATAGGCATGACAGGCACAAGAACAAACTGATTCGTCACAAATACTTATTAAAAAAAAAGTTTTTCTGGTATTAAAAATTAGATTGACTCTGAAATTAAATCAAATAAATCACAGTCTGTAATAAAGTTCATCGTCCGATATCCCTAAGTTTAATTACGAAGTTTTTCTATTCTATTAATTTTATCAGTAAAAAGTCTCGAGATAGCAATCGGCGCTCGTATTTCACGTTTAATCTTCAATGATTAATTAAGACGCCGCCGAGGGCCGCGCGACCGCGTATACATCATAATATTGTCTTGTCTGCATTTCATTACGATACAGGGACGTAGTTTTAAAAATTAAAAGAATTAAGGTTTAGTTAAAGAATAAAACGTATTTTATAATGCGTATTTTGCATGAAATGTGGTCTAAAATGTGGCATACTACACAAATTTCTCCAAATTTTCTCCTTACGCGGTTGCTTTAAATTGTCACTTCAATATTTCGTTGTTTAAGAAAATTAAACAAACATGAAATCAACAATCTACAAATAAATTCATGCAGTTTGTTTAACTCTGTTAATCTTGTTTTGTAAAATCATAAAGCCAAATCGTTGCGTAGACTTTACGACGTTGGATGAAGTCTAAGTTCTCAGGTACAGATTTATATTTATAATATGTTTTTTTTCACGACAAAATTCGTTTACGCCTCTGAATGTGATCCACAAATAGTTTTATTTTCGTCACAGACCAGCAGCGCGCAATGTCATGCAGATCCATCGTAGCCTGAAGACAAAGTTTCCTTTCACGAATATTTTTATGCTGAGTAAGTTTACAGCAAACGATGACGATCTAAACGATATTTCAGGATAATTGTCTTTATCTCGTTAATTTTTTTTATTTTCCAAGCTAAAAACGTTATTACTTATACTGTTATAATACTCTGATATCAATTTAATCCTAAATATTATACTCTGATATAATACCTACTCCGATATATAGAAAATAAAAACGTCAACAAGCCTACTTTCCGTTTATAGTTAATATATTTCCAGTATCTGAACTTTTAATTGTTGTAACGCTCTATTCATTCAATACAAAAATATTATTTATTTTAAATACACACAGTCCGGCCCATGATGAAAAATTAGCAAAAGTAATTCATTAACCGCTCGCAAAGATCCTAAGTCCCTTATTTCGAGCGGGCTCCGCTCAAAGTATTTTTTAATTCCGCGGCATTACCATTGTCTGCCGTGATTTATGTCCGCTGTACGCAAATAGACCGAGATAATGGCCTTTTCACACCTTAATTAAAAATGCTGCTTAATTGATGCGAAAACGTGCTTAAGAATTTGTGTAATTATAGAAATTCTCTTCACTTATTATATTTTTGTTTGAGTTGTAAATACAAATAAATATTATATGTAATGCTTGGCTTGAAACCTTTAATCTATAATACGATCACGTCTTTACAATGAACCGAAATTTTCTTAATTTGATTAAATGTAACATTGTAAGATCTATGATGGCTATTCTACTATACTGTGATGCAATACTATAAATACTACACAATTAACGTGAATTATTAGAATATATTAAAGAGAGGAACTTTAAATTTTTCCTATAGTAGGTACCTAGTACTTTGGTAAGGAATTTATTAGGAACTTTTGTCTCACCCCCATAAACCCGAGCTACTGTTTATGTGAAGCGATATAAGGTCGGTCCAGACCCATCTAATTCACCTTTATCTCAACTGTTTTAGCCCTAAATGTACCATGGAAAAAAATTTATGTCCTAATTATTATTATTCAAGTATACATATTTCTTTATTAACCCTTATTTCCAAAGCTTATTTATTCTCTCGCTATCAATTCGTTTTAGATCATAATCTTGTATATATAGACAATGTTCATCTTTATTACGTTTATGTGTAAGTATGATATTCGATAAAATCTCCTCTGGTGTAGCTACAAAATCGTTAATTTTTATTTTTCTGATAAAAAAGACAGACACTTGGACTAATTTTTGTGGCTGAAATACCAAAATATATTTAATCCGCATTGAAAAATATTTCTATAAATTTTATTTTATAGAATATTATTAATGATTATAAACCAGTAAGTTAATATTAAATGTAGATAAAGTGAGAATAACAAACTCATGTTTAATTTTATCACAATGCTTATTTAGTTGGCGCGCCAAATATTTATTAGGTACTTACTATCTATCAGCATAAAGGATTGTAGTTGTGTGGTAAATAGATATTATACGAAAAGGGACAGAGGTAGGTACTGTACTACACAAAACTTCTTTCCTTCAAAATATATAGCTTATAAGTATTTTATAGAAGAATAGCTGACAAACGAGCTGGTGGGTTACCTGATGGTGAGTGCAGTACCATTGTAGCCACAAATTAAAGTAGCGTTGCCTATATTAGAAAGAAAAGAAGAAGCGTACCCCCAGTACGAAGTAAGAAAAGATCTGGCAAGATTAATTGGGAACTATGACTTTTATGCGTCACAAAGTAAAACTGTAAATAAGTCGATACCATCAGTGCTACATACATACCTAGGTATGAAAAGTACGTAATGAGTTGAAAATCCCCTCTTTATGAATTCATAAAAAATTAAAAAGTTAAAGATAAAGACTGCACAGTTTCATAACGTTCGAATTATTTTCAAACCTAAATCCTATTCGTGTTACGAATAATATCTCGACTGTACGTTAACATCTCAGTCTCATATTCGACATTAATTGCCAGTGCAGGCTTTTCAGTCCCATCGACAAACATAGTTTAGTAAACAGCACTCGAGTTGTGTTCGCTCCTGCATTCTAATTGTCGCATTCAAAGTGGACCGCCGATTTGCCGCCGGTTGCCGCCACAAGCGCCCTCTGAAAACTCTAATTACGATAAATGATGTTTATAATTAAAATAACACTCGTGGCTCTTGGGCCGCGAATCAAAGCGACAGAATAGCTGATGCATAAACACACCACTCCACTTTGTGCTATTTTTCTGTGCGCCTGCATATCTCTTGCGGGATTTAGGGTTGGTTTTTTAATTAATGTTTTTTTTTCTTAATATTATGAAATTTGAAGGAATCTCGAAATGCGTATTACAGAACGGTATATTGACATATAATTAAATAAAAGTATTTTCAGCGATAAAGTGCGTTTTTTATTTACAATCGTACGCAAGTACCGAAAAAATAAATTATAAACAAAGATGCATCCACGAATGATTAATTATATATACACTAATTTGAAACGTTGAAATTTTACGTTAGTTAGTAAAACCCCATTTTCGTAAATGTAACATTTACACGTTAGGCCCATATCAAGCAATACGTACAGTCTGGCCGAGCCACGCACGGCTTAGCACGGGGGCGCCTAGCTGGGGCTGTGAGAATACTAATTAAGGGCTCAGCGTACGATACAGCGGAATTAGCGGGTTTTTATTTTGTACTTCTGTATGAGGGTACCTGTAGAGCGCTGGAGGTTGTTCAAATGTTCTTGAAATTTAGCTAGGTTGTTGCTTGTAAGTCGAATGTTGCAACAGTTTTGTATACGAATCAATTTCATGTGATGACGATTTTAAACGCACGATGACGCAAACGAGGTATTAAAAGCATTTCACCATTTCACAATTTCACGGCATACATTTTTAGACGATTCGTAAAAATTGTAAATCAATTTTGGACAAAATTAACATTTATTCCTTGTGTACGATGACCATACATACATACATACATACATATATAATTATTTTATTTCCTTTATTTAAAACTGGATCAGAAAGATACCTGCACTAAAATAATTTTGAACTTTGTTGGTTCATATTGTCATGAAACCCGTCAGATACAATTCTAAGCTGATATCACATGCATATTAATAATGCTTTGCTGTGTAATCTGCGTCTAGACCAAAGTCCGGCTGAAAGTGATTTCCATAACACGACATGACCATTCCGATTGCTATCAAGACATTCATAGCTAATTAATAAATCATATACTGGTGTTAACTAACATATTTTTGTAGTTACAAATGCCAGATAGATATGAAATTACTCTACAAACGAAAAAAAAATAAATATACCATGGTTTCGCTAAGTATTCATTATAATCAACGAATATAATTACGATACTAGCAAACCAGTAAAATACATTATGGTGCATCTGAAATCAATTAACCAGCAATAATTAACTTTATTTACAATTTGCCTTTAGGCTGTTATTAAGGTTGCTGCACACTTATCGTTCCATTTTGTTTCTGTATTAAACTAGGAACTTAAACACAATTTTTTTGCCTACATGTAAGTTTGTTTACATACTTAATTTCCTAAAGTAAATAATAATTAGGTATTCTTTATTTTTGATAAATGAATTTACGAACGAGACGCATCCGCATGCGCGTATGTGTGAATTGTGGGACTCCCAGTAATCCAGTCTAAAAATCTCTGGCTCTCTACTCTTCTAGCATCACGGGATCGCTGAGAAACATTCAGCAACACGGGTTGCTCCAGCTTACTCCACGCTTTATTCATCCTTAAAGCGTTTTACGACAGGTATAGAAGAATACGCATCTTCTTCCTCTCACCGGCAAGAAGGTGCAGCATTTGGTTCACGTTCTCTCTCTCTGCAGAAATAATTAACTATTGTTTACACAAAAAATGTACTCGATTGTTTTGTATAAAAAAACACAAAGGTTACACAATTCTTAATAGCAAATAGACAGTATTTTCCCAATAACCTAAAAAAAATGGAAATATTATAATATTTTCTAAAATGGAAATTTTTGTCTAGTACCAGTGTAAAACAGCCTTATTCCCTTTGGTTCCGCCGGACGTGTAATTAAAACCATCCTTTACTGATTTATCGCGTCCACAATTTATTCCTTTATCTTCGCACGGACCACTAATATATCTTTATTCAGTGCTTCAGATGAAATTAGCGAATTTGTTCATTCTCCAGCGCCGCCCAACTTCCCTTGCGCTCTGTTTGTTTAAAGGGTTACGCTGGAACTCGCTTTCAAGTTATTTATGGTATTACGACTTGTTTTTTAATATTTATTTATTATTTTAGACACTGGTTTCGTTAAGCCGATTGTCTATTTTAATCGACTTCAAAAAGAAGGAGATTATCAATTCGATGTGTATGTATGTAATATTCTCAGAATTACTCAGGTTTTGGATATGTTGTGTTAATTGTGTTAATTTTACAGATTTGTACACACCGACCTCAAAAAGTTTTATTTCATATTCTTTAGTTAATTTCCTTTTTTTGAAGTCGGTTTAATTTTTTAAATTGCTTTTACGTATAAATGTCTTATGATATAAACACATACATATACAATTATACATACATAATTATGTAATAAGCTACATTACGATATAACCCATAGTACAAGCACACGCGAAACACCCGTTTTCACGGAGACTATTATTCGGGAGTAATAGCATTAAATGCACCGTTAATAAATTTAACAGGCGATTTATTAAAATTTTCATCAACCGAGCCATGTCGGGCTCGTGGCTCGATAAAAAGATTAATAATTCACAAGTTTACGGTGTTTAGTGAGGCATTATTGCATGGCGGCGTTATCGCGCGATCTCCGAGTGAAATGGCAGTGTATAAAATGCATCTAAAGAGAAGGCTGGTCGGCGTTGTTATGACACCTAATATGCATTTGGCACGCGATCCCGTGATATAGTGGCGCGCTGTAACGCTTCCAGTATTGGCGTTGTGATTGATTGGCTCACTCGCGGAATAACCCCTTTAGTCAATTTTGATTTATTTGTCATATTTTAGACAACTTCAAATGATTTGGAAGTGTTTATTTGGATTAACAAACCCAGATAACAAGTTGGTAATTATTATGTGTGAACGTCAAATAGATTTTCGTAGTTAAAAGAAATATTGATGACTCATTATTGATGTCAATATACATTATTGAAGACTATTTTTAACAAATAAATAAATATTGCATAAATTAAGTCAATTATTTTTTATGTCTTTTAAATTATAAACAAGCACGAAATTAAAATAATTACGTCCATTAAAATTTAAACGTGAAATAACATCGTAATATACTTTAATATTAAATGAAAATCAATTTCGTATAATAAGTTTAATATTAAAACTGCAGTGTCATTAATAATTAGGTAGGTATGTGACTTGTTTGGTGTTGCGCGCTCCAGACCTTACACCGCCGCGAGGCTTTTGATCTCATTAAATGAATTATAATGTGTAACGTGTTAATTTTATTACATTGTTATTTCGTATGAATACCTATATAATTATAAAACAGGTACGAAAAGCATACACTTATTTAATATACATATAATAAGGTTTGAGATGTAAAAATCAATCATATTTAATCCAGCGGCATAGCGGGCTAATCAATTTTAAAAAATCGATTGATTTTCCTTAACACATATATACAAAAGTTTGAGATTTACAGCTTTCGTTGAAAATACCTTCATTTAACTTCATTCAATAGGTCTTCCAAATATAATATATTTGCAATGGTGGTCCGGTCGCAAGAACAAACGAAATCAAACAAAGTCGGCGACAGGTCGCAGTCACAATGAGTCATGCTTATTAAGTACATATTTGCTCGACAACGGTCCATTAATCAATTTTTGCATTTTTAATCCGCCCCTCATTATTTGCCCGTGAATTTCATTTCCACCGTTGTTCCACAATTTTAAATTTTAAACTGGCCGGAGCTTCAAAACGCACATTTCCAAGTAATTTACAATTTATCGTGTTCGCCTGCAAATGAGCAAATATTTTTCGTTTGTTAAGCCACTTGTAATTAAATATATTAAAATTTTATTTGAAAATGCGGTTTCGTATTGTATTCGTTGTCGGTGATTTTTCATTAAAACGGGAACTGAAGTATACACATAATATTCGATAACAACACGCATGAACATTTAAAACCGGGTTTTAAATTTACAGTAAGCCTATACCTCGATATAGTCGGCAAACCAAATCACAATTACATTATTAATAAATATACAGGTATACAAAATTAACCTCTTGTATCGTATTACAACCAATTATTATAAAAACGCTATTAAAGCCAAATATCTAACTCGCCTTACATTGAAATCAGTTTCTACGCTTAGCTTGGAAGAATACAGGGAGTCAGGGAGTTTTTATAACATGGATCATACGTAAATAGTCTGAATTTATGTATTGTACCAATATAAATAAATGAAATGCTTGAAAGTTTAATAAAATGCTCGCACGACTACACAAGTTTCCACTTTTATCGCTGAAGTGTCGTTCACAGCCAATTGAAATATTCCATTGAAGCGCTGTCCAGCAAATTCGTCAAAGCGGAAAATCGATGAGCGCTCGAGAGGAAACTGATATTGATAAAGAGATGTAATACATATTTGTAAATAGATATACCCTCCAAATTTATTGATAGAGCTGGACATTATGTATTGCGAAATAGTCAATGAAGAAATTCACTGTTTTCATTGACTTATTTTCATACGACATATCCAAATTTTACTTTTACTTAATATGTGCTGAAAACTAAATTGAAATAATAGTTCCTTTTTACTTAAATATGTAAAGTAGTTTTGAAGTGGTTTTTATTACTAAGGTTTTAGGTTGATACATTTGTGCATTATTAAAAATGACATTTTCCAGACTCTATAAAGAATCAATTGAATTGTAAAAGTAGCTGGATAGTAGAAGTACAGAAAAATAAGTATTTCTATTCATAATCATAATAAAGTTTAATAATAATATTTTTTAGATTCGGAATGTGGACAAAATGTACAGTAGTTCTAAAAAATCTAATAATAAGATTGTTTAGTAGTTATGTTTTCTATACAAATAAAAAAGCTTTCTTCTTAATCAAAGACTATAAGTATAAAGTAAATATAATCTAGGTACTTCTATTTGTTGAACGTAAAACGTTACCAATGAAAATGTATGAGTAAATAGAAATTGAGTAATAAATTTTTGATATCCATAGTATTTAAAAAAACTGGCCAAGTGCGAGTCGCACTCGCGCACCGAATATTCTGCACCACTACCACCACAAATAATGTGTTTTATGTAACAAGGTATTAACGATTTTCGAATGTCTTTCTTGTTTTTAACTCCTTGTACTGTCAAGCTTTTGTGACATAAATATGTTAGATATTTTGGTAATGCTCACTTAAAAGTTGTAATTTCTCTCTAAAAAAAGAGTTCTTATCTGATTGTCAGCTAGAAAGACGAACAACAAAAAGTCGTATATGGGTTACGTTTATTGAACATGTGGAACCCTAAAACTGGCTGAATTTTAAACAAGGATCGTTTTGCGCCGTATATTTTTTGCCGTCGGTCTTGTGTAATTGATAAAGGCAGCGCGGTTGTAGCATGACATGTTGTATTTATGCGTATTTAAAAGCTTCCGACTCGCGGATTTTAAATCAGAATTAATTACATGTTTCCATGATCAATCCCGTCGAAAATGACAGCTGCTTTTTAGTAACACACCGTAAATTCGCTTTACCTATAGTTTTATTTATACTGACATTTAAGTAATTAATTAATTGTCAGATGTTATTAACCGTACAACCTGGTTTATTTATTAATTGTTAAATAATTTTCGGTGCGCTGTTAAATGTAATATGATTAAAATGTGCAGTAATTCGTGAAACATTTAGTTGTAACGTATAGGTGCACTAGATTAACGCAAACCTTATTTCAGGTAACCAACTAATATAATGAATTTTCCATATCTTGCGTCATCACTTAATAAAACTATAATTTGTTCTAGCACTTCTTTTTTTCTGATTTTTTAATCATCTCGAAATTTAACGTATGAACTTTTCGTTATTTGCTGTTTTACACCAAATATATTCTAAATCTTCATTTTAAACATCATGTATGTATTAAACTATCCAACTGATACAAAGTAAGCAAAGCCCACCTTTATGCTAAACACCTTAATAATCTCGACAACTTGATTCACCGTAGCTACAATGCTAACTAGACCGATTTAACTTTCATACATAAAACAACGTTAACTTTGTAACTCATTATATAAAGTCAATCAAATTTCAACCTTATTTCTTTAACGTTATAGTTTATAATATATTTTGTTAGAAGAATAATAAGTTTGCACGTATGTACACAGAGTTGGGCTAAGTTGAAGCTGTCAAATTTGTTTAGCGGTAAGGAGGGCCAAGTTGCGAAGCGCCGCCGGCACATAACTAAGTGCTTACTTGCCTACAACTTGCCAAATTGTAACATTTGTGTAGTAAAATTAATGCTGCGATTTATGTGATGTGGTTTAAAGATATAGATAACAAATTGCTTTGATAACTTGGTAACTGGCGAGTTAAGAAAACATGTATATTAAAATCATTATTACATAAATGTAATTTCTACTTTCACAATGTAGAATCCTATGGAAAATATTATTTACATTACATTTGTAGAGGTAGTTGTATCAATAAAGCATGTAACATAATATTATAGGCAATTTCTCCCACACATTCGAAAAAGTTAATCGTATTTACTATATTTCAACATATGAAATGTTAGACATAACTATATTGTTTACCTTTAAGCTACCCGCTGAAACCTCTAGCTAATAGTTAAGTTGCTAAGCAATGGCTGTAAACGATCGCGTTACACAATAGCACTGCGCGGGATTCCGGTCAAAGTTCCCGGGAAGCCGGACAGATGTGACCGGGGCTAATTGCGATAAAAACTTGAAGCTTTCTTTAGAAATTTCTTAATGTTTTGTTTTTTTTTTCTTCCTTATTATGCTAGGAAAATGACGGACGTAAAAGATGCTTGAAACCTTTTGAATTATGTTTTTAAGTACTGTGTTGATAGACGTTTTTCGATGTTACTGATTTCACAATTTATTTCATTTAAGTACCTACATGTAAACGTAATATTATAGTAAATAGTTTCAATAAGTTCATTTCAGTAAATAAGTAATAGTGAAATCAATTATACAAAGGTTATAATTTTCTCTAAAGGCAATTATCGAAAACTTGTTTATTCTTTACGTTTAGGTTTAGTTTCTACGTTTACAACCAGAAAATGTTTTTGCAACCCTAAAGAGAATTAAAGGTTAAGTATTACAGTATAGATTCATAAATAGTGTGATAAAATATGAAACAGGTATTGAGGAGCACATAAAATATTTTCGATACTTACACCAAGTGTCGAGAACGTGTGTTGCATGGCTCCAGCGCTAAAGCTGCCATAAAAAGAAAATGGTTTTCTAAACGTATGTTACTTACTCAATGGTTATGGATATTACCACCTCTTTGCTCGACATACCCTTTTTACCCTATAAAATTTAGAATAGGTTTACAAAAATACTTTTAAAAAATTCAAAAAGATACGTTCTAATACATATGAATATTTTATATGAATATGTTACGTACGTACCTACACACAATTTAACAATTAATTAAATATTTTTATTTCGTGTAAAAAGTTATACTTAAAAATTTAATTGTCTTATGGAAGATTTAAGATATTATTTCAACAAAATTATCAACAAAAATGTATAGCATATGTATAGTAAAATCAATATAAACAATATTTAATTATCGTAATTATATTAAAATATGAGATATATTATACTTATATCGATTGACCAGTGTTGTTAACAAAATCGATACTCGCGAGTCTATTGTTCAGCGCTATAAATATAATCGACAAGGTGCTAAGGGCCGTTACACACTGCGTCATATTTCACAAAGTGCCCTAAGTTCGGCAGTTCCACGGTTATGGCACTGTTAACACGTGTTGACGCTATATTGTTTCTACTTCACATCCAACTAAATCATGGGAAACGTGAAAAAAGTTACGGCGAATGGGCGCTCATATTTCGTGCAAAGTTTCACTCGTTTATGATCGGGCCGAGATAAGGCCGAAAGTTTCACTCATACGTTTCAACGTGATAACGTTTTATTTATTACCACGTAATGTTTAGAAATAGTTTAAAATATTCGTTTAGTAAGAACGGTTTTAGAGTAAAGTACTATAATCTATGTAGTTAGGTATTTAAATATTGATTGAATTTTTTATGTATAGTATATTTATCATATTTTTTTATGTAAAACAAAAATTTCATTATAAGCTTTATGTGCAAAATACTTTATCATAATCTATAAATGAGACTTTATTGCATTGAAAACAAAACTCCGAGTATGAAATGGTCCGAGAAAAAAGAGGGCCAGCCCATATTTTCCGGTAAGCTCGGAAACGAGCCAAAACGTATTTACGTGTCGCATGAGAAAAATCCATGGTTTATCAGCTTGCATTGTAACAAATGGCGCGCAATAGATGGCGCGCGTGCCGGCATCACTTAATTAATGGCTTATATCTTGCACACTTTTTACCATATTTTTGATGCTTCTACTATCGTGTTTATTGATTTTAAATATTACAAATGGATGTTATTGGAATCTATTTTTTTTATATTTAACATTGTTTTGACATATTTTCTTCTTCTTCTATAATTTGAACTATTAATATCCCAAAAATAGGTTCTTTTGAGTATTTTTCTTTCACTTTAAAAATAGTGCGTCGGTGATCGGGGTTAAAACGGACTATATCAAATACATATACATGTCTACCTCTACAAACATCATACATTATAACATTGTTTGATGTTACGTTAACGGAGGTATGTTGTCGACAAATTTTCATAAGAGCCGGGCAAAGCGTCGCCCGGGGCGACCGCTGCCTCAAGATCACTTTGTAGCATTAAACGCGCCTTTATCGAAAACAGGGACCCGCTCGGCTAGACTCGACTGGACATCGTAACTTAGAACGTAAATGTGATGATATTATTCTTTTTTTATTGATGTTAAATTTATCTTATTACAAGGTAACACACATTCGTAAGTAGGTAAATTCATTAAGTACGAGTAAATATTTTTTCTAAGGAAAAATAAATTAACTGTCCAAAGTAAAAGTACCTATATTTTAACTCGCTTTACTTTTTTATTTGAAGAAATTAACTAAATCTTTGAAAAAATGTATGCAATGTTAATGAATGTTATTTAATGATAAAACACTGATTTACATTTACTTAAACTCACTTCAAAATTTAACCAATACTTCTTATTTTTATTATTTGACAAACACGACGAGTTTACGCTCGTAGTCCGGGGTTTCTTTAAAGACGTCAGCATGAATAAGTCCAGTGAGGCGCGCCTTGACAGTATCATATCTGAGGACTGCTTTGTACTATGTGAAATTAAATTTTATTGGACATTTCATTCACATTAGTTACAATCAATGCCGTCTTTACCATAGGGGCACACGGGGCCCGTGCCCAGGGCCCCCACTTTCAAGGGGGCCCCCGAGCACCTACAATTTCTCTATATCTAATATTTCCGAACGCATTCTACCTAATTTACTAAGTACATCATCTATAATAATTGTATACGTGCGAACTTCATTTCTGGTTTACGATTGGGATCGTCAATTTCATCAATGAATGATTTAACATAGTTTTACAGCTTAATTTTTAATATTCGATAGTTATTGTCAGAAATAAACATAGTGTTTTACTGAATCTAATCTAATCT
>DVXP01000836.1:0-17524 GCA_018235645.1 Junonia grisea | reverse complement strand
GCCTGAAATGCACTCTTTAATTTCTTAATTTATCTTTAATAGCAATAAGCAAAGGCATTGATCATACAGCCTAGTTTAAATTTTACGGATTGTACGAAATGTACATGTTCAAAATTTAGCGGACTACTTATTAGGACTATGACTAAACTAAGTCATTTATTTAAATTGGTATTATATATTTTTTATTTATTTATTTTACTAATAAATTTTTTATCATCTGTATGTTATTAAAAAAAACATTAAACTCCTTTGAATGATAAATAATCACTGAGCATTCCACGTGAAAGCGACACTTTAGATTTTTCTTTTTGTTTTTGATTTTTTTTATCAATATCCACAAAGTGTAACTTAACACTAAAACTAGCACTTACAAATCATTTAATAACTTTCTCAAGCTATAATCTGCTTACTAATAGTTAACTATAATAGTTAATTAAAGTTAATTTCAAAGATGATTATGTGAACCGTACAAGCATATCGTATGCATGATGTATGAATGGTTTCAGGTGGGAAGAGCCACAAACACCGCCGCCATCGTCGAGCCCATCTCGCGAGCAAACACTCACCATTCACTCACACACACACACACACAGTCACACAGTGCACATACACACACGTCAAAGTGCCACGCCAATGATTCCGCAACCCTTCGATGATGGCTTTATAAAAACATCTACTTATCTTTTTGAATAACTTAATAATTTAATTATTCTCGCTGAAACTCGAACTAATTTGGCTAATCCTCAAATATTTCTTGAAATCCAAGGAAGGTTTAAACGATACTAAATTATAACACTATGTTGACATTTGTTGTGTTGGTGAAAATACTGTTTGCGTGTTTCAAAATTATCGAAAACACAAACAAATAATGAAATTCTGTTATTTAACAATAAACCAACCACCCGTAAACGGTTTCAAACAAAACAGAATGCGACTTTAAATTATCGGAACGGTATTTAATATTTTTCAATTAACAAATGATTAAAATTTTAATCAAAACCAATTTGCTTACATCAATCTGTGCGCCCGAATTAATGAAAGAGATTACCGTGTACCGAAACATATGAAATGTATTCGAATACACCATTTAATTAATTAAAAAGCGCCGAAGTGGTCGAATGCTACCTGGCGAATAGCAAAATACTAGCCGAACCTGCATTTTGCTATTTGGCCGAAACCACAAAATGGCCGACCCGCATTGATTAAGATTGCTCATCACATGCCCATGTGTTCCAACCAAACATTTCTATTTTAACATTTGAATTTAAAGTAATAACAAATACCTAAGTCAAAATTACAAGTTATAATAAATTACGCAATTATATTCATTAATTATCGCTCTTGACCTAGTTTTTAGATAACAGAATTTGTTTTAGCCATACCACTGTATCTGAAATTTTAATCAAAACTATATGACTCTATGCAGCAAAGCAAATCAAAAATCCTTAAATAGCTTCTTAACTATATTGGACTTCAAAATATGCACATATTTTATATTAAAAATGTCCATATATTTCTGAAATTTAAAATACCTACATGAAATTGGACGCACGTTGCATTCATAATTTCATCTTTCCACGTCACTTCCTAGAAATTCCTCGGAACAAGAGTTCTGAAAGATCCATTTTAATATAATTTTACTTATTGTCTGCGAATATATGCATTGCATATTTCATAATATTGGAAATTTTGAAACGATTTCAACATTATTAGAGCGTATTCTCAATTTGTCATCTAAATTTTCAGACACGTTAAACAATTGCTCCAAATTGCACGGCTGGTAAAGTAATTAAATGATAACAACTCACTAATCGCAATTTGCTATACACATAAATAATTGTACATGCATCAGCTGGCAGCAATCGGATCTTGCTAAGCATTGAAATGCTTTCAATAGCCTTCGCTATGCTGGACTGCCAGGACGCGCACAATGCCTGCCAATTTAACTGGGAATTTGGCTTGGATGCCTCTGCTAACATACTACGAACATTGACATATCCCGCCAAGAGGCTCATTGAATTACGTATTGCTCCTATTGTAATTGAGTTAACGGCTCCATAATCGGTGCGTTGGATAATACTCATATTGTGTATGCGACTGGATTTAATATTTCATATAAATAATATTCAAGTTATATTCCTCATCTATATTTACTTACATATCGCACCCCTAGGAGAAGAATCACCTAACCCAAAAAATGTGTGTACCTGAAAATGCACTATAAAACTTAAGACATTATAGCAATTTTAGAAGTGGTAGATATTTTGAGTTAGTTGACTCTTCTTTCACGGGTGCGATATATAATTAAGCATAAATGTTTTATAATAAGACTTGTAACGCATGCCGCGAAATCTAAACATTTTATGCAAATAATTCTGACAATAACAAAACAAATCGATACCTTTTGGTGTATACAGATTCAATGAACGTATTATACCTTAACATTACAGTTATAGAATATTCTCAGTGAACTGCATTGTAAATTCCCGGCCTAACCTTACCGACCTTAAGATTAGTCCTTCGCTCGGGAATTCAAATGCCACAGCCCCACAAAGGATGCCAATCGTGAATTACCAACCACAATCTTTAGGCTGATCGTAAATTACATATATTTCCATAGCAAGCTCGAAATTCAATCGATTTTTCTGTGTGCCGTATTGTAGAGTTAGCTTGTCTAGTGTGAACAGAAAAAATATAGGTACCTAATAAAATTAATATGTAAGAAACATACATAGTGTCGTAATATATTTAGAAAATGTAAAAATAAACATACGTAAATAATTAAAAAAAAATCTCTTAATAGTAGTTGAATAGTGTCAAAGAAACATGTGAACTGAAAACCAACAATGCATTATACTTTATACCATATTATACTTATTGTCTTTTTCTGTAAAATAATCCAATGTTATCGACATAAAATATATTGTTAACATTACGAATACCATTATCTAAAATCATGTTATAACGAATTTTTAATAATTTCAGAATATAAAAAAACTTATTGACCTCTGGATTTTGAAATTTCTCAACTTGTAACCCTTCAGTTATATCGATGTTGTCAGGTTGCACTCTATTTTACACGTTGCGCTTAGTGAAAATAAAATGGACATTCATATTAAATCGGCTTTAATATAGATTACCTTAATTGGCTCCCATGAAAATGGGGATTACGTTAAACAAATCTGAAATATACCTGCATAGCGAATACACCTCATTTTTTTGAATTCGATTATCTGATGATGAAAATCAAAAACGTAAAATAGTATTTAGTACATGTGTATTATATATGTTTTATGTATATGTTTTATAAATAAGAAAGTGAGTTTTTTACTTTGTTCGGGTTGTTGGTTTTGCTTTGATTGCAATAAAATTTTGAACAAGTAAAGTAAGAAGCCAGATTAAATAATAGGCTAATTATCTCGAAAATATTAACTGTTCCCAAGGGAACATTGTCTTCTTACCCAAAGATATAATCGACATCCACACAAGCATAACCGTGGGAAAACCTGGTTGATAATAATATGATAAAAATATAATAAGGACCTTCAGTCAATTAAATTCCATACACAACGAAGAATATTGGTTTACAACAGCGTAAAATGTGAGCTTATTTTGTCTGTGTCACGTAAGACAAGATGAGATTGATGGATGGGAATTTTTAAGTGTCTTTCGAAAATATACATACATCATAAAAATAAAAGAACGCCACATTTGTTATTTATTATGATTTAAATTAATATAAGGAGCATTATTTATTTCATAAATATTTTTAATGTGCCTGCAGCTTTTATTAAAATGTTAATATAATACATTTCAACAAACAATCGAGTTTATTTAGGACGGTTGTCCATGTTTAACTGATTTCCATAGTAAACAATTTGCGGTCTTGCAAACCAATTAGCTTAAACATTTATTTCTGTCATTAATTAAAATTAATTGTTTAGTATTTTACCGAAATTTTAATTTCTCTCCGGTAATTTCACACAACTGACTATTAAAATAATATAGAAAAAGTAATATGAATCGATACAATAATCCAATATTAGCAAAGTAATAATCATACAAGGTTTCGCATAAATAAAACATATTTAGAAAGACAACCCTAATTTTGTAATATTAATCTTTAAATTCTGATAAGATTCCAACACCTATAGATCTATGACTGGCCAGAGCCCAAGTTTGATTGCAAGTTTTGATTTCATGTACAAAAAGTATTACTTCCCCATGTGCGGATTACCACGAAAAGACATTTTAAAACATACTATTTTAATTATAACAAATAACCGTAAAAACAAACAAAATTTGATCGGCAGTTCAACCGCAATACTGGAATCGAATGAATGCTTTGGAACATGTTTATTCTAAAGCGGTATTGGTTTTGCTCGATGAATCGGCAACCGAAATGAGAAGTGAGACACGCTGACGAACCGCATTTTCACTGATTATTTCCACGTCCTCGATTCGTTGTTTCGACTGTGTAAATGAAATCATTTTATATTCATTCGTAATTTTCCATGTGTATCGACAATGTTGAAGTTAATGGATTATTGTGTGAAATAACCAAATAGGCGCTGTACGGTTGGGAGAATTCGTTTCATAAAATTTGATTATGAAAATATTCATCACTGGTGTGTTACATACTGATATAAGTTGATGTTATTCATAATACCCTTTACATAAAAGTATTAAGTGTGAACAATGCATAAATCATTTCCAGCTTATTATGTATCGATGCACAGTATAATAATTATGTAAAAGGTTTGATTTTTCTCAAATAAAGTTGACGTTACCTATGTCAACATACGCTTTTCACATTCTTAAAAGAATACAAACATATTTACTATAATGAAGCCTTATTTTGGTCTAAAAACACGCCATGCCATCTTTGTACTTAAATTAATGGTTACAACATTTGTAATGTTGACAGGTATATTGGCTGCAATAATTAGCCGAACATTCAAACTTTCAAAACCAATTAAAAACTCTCTGAAGAATTTAATGTTTAAACTATTTTAAGGTTTCTTTCAAATCCTTTCAAAAGTAAAATTTTGACCATTCGTTTTTTCTGTTACAGGTACTTCCTTAAGAGTTCTGATCAAAATGCGAGTTCGCCACAGTCGCAGGCAATCGTGAATACTTACGAGAATAACGATATAGATACACGTGTGCCATGGATCATAGAATATTTATCTTGGCGATAGCCGCCCTACTTTGTAAGTATATTTTTAATTGAAGATTAACTCACGCTAAGTATAAAAAGTATAAAATATCTTCAAAACTATATAGATAAAAAAAACATAAAAGACGATGCGACTACTGCGCAGCCATACTCTTTGTGAAATAGGGTTAGGTCCAAAAGTATCAAAGCGAACAAACGATGCGGAGAAAACGGGAGAAAAATGAAAATGTTTAGGCCAAAGTAATTGAAAACACATAGATTGGAGTGAGAGCCGATCCCGATCGTATCTAAGGTGGACTATCGCAGCCCACTTGATGGCAAATGGGCCGGAAGTAACAAGGATATAGCGACACGACCCAGCCAGAATTTTGTTATCCAATTTCTATGTGAAAATGCAACATTTTGTATTTGGCAACGTGTGATAGCTTCAGGTTAATTTTCAGAAAATCATATATCTTCAGTAGAACAATCAGTTATTTTCCTTGTTTAAATCAACATATACATTTCAGCCAAACATATCTATTACAGTCCATTCATTGATAAATATTGGTAAAGTCTTTTATAATTATTTACATCGCAACATAAAAGCTTTTTTTTCTTCTTTTTCGTAATAAACACATTAAATAAAATAACAGCACACATCATTAGCCAAACACCAGGCATCAACGTGCGTAAAGTTCCTATCTTCCCTCTTCCGAGCGAAGACTAGGACCTATTACAGACCATTTACTGATCAATGGTTCTGAAGTAATCTGTACAATAGCTGCTCTTCAACATATCACTTTTATTTATCCTTTAAGGATTGGGGAGTAAAAAATATAAAATTTAAATAAACTTAAGATCGTAGCGGATTTTTTAAGGTGTTACCGTTTTCTAACTTTTATATAATATTTACATGAAGTAGAAGTGGTCGTCAAATAAAGTAAAAGATTATGAAAACTTATCACTTACACTTATATCAAATTATTTTTTTAAAATTTCAGGTAGCCCCATATCTGCTGATGGTCCGTTCTACAATGGCGGTCCAAAAGCCCCGAGTCCAGCACCCGCTGGTAACTTCATCACGCAGACTGTGTATGGATTTCTAGACTTTACCACCACAATAGGCAATACTGTAATGGTATTTTCACCACACTCAGCCCCACCACCAGGTCATATACTTTTTATTTAGATAATATTAAAGTACTATAAGTTTATATTAATACGAGTAGGGTTGTATAAATAATAATATAAAGAAACATTTTGTATATTGATTAAATTATTTGATATTTTGAACGTATACTACAATTTTATTCAAGATTAAAATTATTAACTCGTTTTTCTCTGAAAGTAGTCATTCTAAGAAATAAGTCTATTTATTGAATTTATTTTAAAAATGTAAACTAAATAAAGGATTGCACTTCATAATTTTAAAATGTATTTTTTTTCTTCAGAACCACCATCGACAGAAAAATCTGTACAAGAAAATATAATAGAAACAAAACCACCATCCATAAACAATGTAAAGCCGGAAGCCATCAAACCCAGCAAGACAACGGACAAAGATAAAACTAACAAGGCAGCAGTCCCAGTTATAGCATCGAGTGCAATTTCAGTCATTACATCCTCTCCTAAAAAAGAAGAAAAAGTAGCAAACGTCCCTAAATCAGTAGCCAAGGAACAAAAACAAATAATAACTAAAGTCGAAGTTGTCGCAGGGCCATCTAAGATTGTAGAAAGTGTATCTAAGCAACCGTCTGCTAAAACTAACAAACAATCCTCTCAAGCTAAAAAACAACAAAAAAATCAAATTAAAAGTGTTACTAACGTCGTTAGTAGTAAAGTTGAAGTAAAACAAAATTCACCGCCATCTGCGATTGTAAGTCCCAAAGTTAGTAGTGTAATTGAAATAAAATCTAGCCAAGCTGAAGATGAACCTGCAATTTTAGTCTCAAATAACATTGGTGAACCGGAGTATGATTACCTTTCACGGCAGCCATCTGAGTTTGTTGAAGAAACATATCGCGTTATTAACTTACGACCATCAAAAGCACATGCACAAAAACCAAAAAATAATCTCAAAAACAGACACCAACCAACCCCACCACCAGATGATGAAGAACATCCTGTTGGTCTTGTAACTACTCTAGGTGGAACGATTGTCAAGGACGGTCTAACAACAGTTCATGAAACTAGCGTAATAGGCACTTATATTTCGGGAAAATACGCACAAGTTCTAAACAGTAATTCCAAAGTTTTGCCATCTGGTCATAAAGTGAAAATATCACCTAGTCCGTCCCATAGGATATTAAAAACTGCAGCACCTACGATTCCGAAAAATCATAGACACAATTTAGAACCAACGCCATCGATAAGCGACGAAGAGAACGGTCACGGTAAAACGACGCGTAGACAAACAAACAGCGGAAGTTCATTCAAAAACCGCCATAGATCGCAAAATAACGAAAATGATAATCCTGAACCATCCATTCAAGGCAAAAAATTTAAAAATAGAAATTCTTCACACTCTCAACGAACACAAAGGTATAGTTTTATATAAAACAAAATAACTCATTATCATAATATCGTCATAAATATTATATGACTAACATACCAAAAATCATGTTTAACTACTTCTAAGAAATGGAAATATACAGCTTTATCTTTACCTTGCTCGTCCCTTTTGCTTGATATTGTGTTTCATCCCTTAACACATTAAAAACAAAAGAAGTCTTTTTTACCTTTTGACATAAATTTCCGTTTCAGTAAACGTTTTGGTCGACCTGCAAACACACCTCAACTGGCAACCGTATCTGTTTTCAGTGAATCATCATCGTCCTCATCATCACCATCTTTTTCGAATAGAAGAAAGAGCAACCGCAACTCTGGTCACAAAACAACCGTAACACCATCGAACAACAATGACAACCAATCTAGACGTGGGTTCAAGCCACGTGTTCAGCCCACAGCAGTTGAGCAAGTTACACCTGTGGCATCATCAAGTATTTATAAGTTTAAGCTGAATCGATCTCAAAATTCTGGACGCTGGCAGTATAAAACAAGTCCAAAACCAAAAGTAACCATTCGTAAAATGAACGGTGACGATGAACAACAAACAACGCCAAGCTTAAATCCTCTTCTCGATGATCCTCAATCAAATGATCTATCACCTCAAGCACGATCAGATAATGATCTAGAGCTTTCTGGTTCTCAAAGCGGTCCGGGTACTTTGTTGGAAAATGATACTGAAGACAATTCTATAGAAAAACCACCACCGGTTGAAACGCTTAAAGTAGAAATTTCTACCCCAGCCGATTTTCGAGATGTTTACTACGAAATTGCAACGCTTAAGTCTCCTTATACTTTCCAGGTATGTTTATATCTATTATTAGATCATATTGTTTTGGTCATACAAATAAAGTCATAATTAAAGTAATTAATATGCAATTATTTACTTTACAGGTTGGACGCGTAAAAAACACACGCATCATCACCGTAACCACTACAATTGAAAAACGTATCCAGCCAACAGCATCGCCTCAGAGTATTCTTAATGAACCTTTGACTGAAAATATATTAGCAACAGCATCGCCATACGGAAAGGACCACTATCTATTAGATTCTAGCATAGCAACTTTACCTCCGATTACACTTTCATCTGATGTTGAAACACCTCCCTTAGAAACTGTGACTGAAACCTTTAGTACTACGCAAAACTTGCTCAAAACTCATATATTACCAATCGTCAGAGATGCCAATATAACAAGTAGTCTAACATTTATACAGACTTATCAAGTCACTAGGTTCGTAACAGCAACAAAAACGCTACCTCCGATGGACTTCTATCAATTCATACCAAGTAAAACCTTGAAAGAATTCAATAGTCGCCTTGACGAAGCAGGTTCAGAATTACATCTCGAATTAGACTTTGGTGACAGCAATGAAGATGAGGATGGAGTGCCACGTCGCGTCTTCCCACCAGATTTGGATCTTGCTAATATCGGTTCAAACTTCGACCTCACCGAAATTGATAAATACAGAGATAACCATTTAAGGCTTAAGAAAGCTCATGGACAAAATAAAGTAAACCAAGTCACTGAAGCACCTCATCCCATAACTCCAGCGTTAACACCAGAACAAGCCCAACAACTCGCTTTATTGAGATTACTCAATCCAGCCGCAGCGGCACAAATCCCAAATGTCGTTACGACATCGAAACCGATCCTTACATATGAAACCATATTCGAATCTCATGTGATACCACTTTTCGACGGAAAGAAGACAATTCAGAGCACAATATCAAGACCGGTAGCAACAATAACTAAAACGGAATACGAAATTGGAACAAGTAGCTTACCAGCCCTGCCACTCAACCCTCTTTTCCCTCAACAGCAGTTCACTGTAACTTCGACCCCAGTTGTCGTGAACACGGAAGTTGTTGCTACGAATAGCCAAGTTCTGAAATTGACATTCGGTGCCAAAACCGTGTATACAACACTGTTTGAAACTAAAGTTGTTCCAACGGTACTGACGTCTTACGTAACGTCTTCAATACCCGTGCAACCAAGCGCCGCCGGTTTTCCAGGATATTTCCCAGCGCCGTTTGCTCCTTTCCCTTACGTCGGATAAGTGGAGTACTAGTAGCTAACTATAAATATGGACACTTTAAAATATAATGGACTTTCTTCTAAATCTGTATAAGGAGTGATAGTGATAGCACAAAATATAAAACTTTATGATGTGGGTGCGTCATTGTACTGTGCGAAATAAACTATAAATATCGCGAGTGAGTGAACGGCATAATACCTAGTGCATAAGCGGCAAAATGTTAAGATTTATGGCGTTTGTGAAAGAACATGAAACTTTTATATCGTTCTTGTCTTAATTTTTTTTGAAACTAGAGGCGCTGGTATGGTATCCCTAATATTGCAAAATACGTGAGGTTTACTTTATGGCTTGTATAAAGATATAAATAAAGGTACCGTTATTATTAGTAAATGCTTTGTAAATACTCGTAATTTATATTAATATTACTTTGTAAATAAATCAAATATACATACCTATATATTTTATAATATTACTGAAACTGTAGATAAAAAATTCAATTACATTTTATATATTTTGTAAATTGATTGCTTAAATAAATTGGTCAAATATTTAATACCTTTTTTTTATTTTCTTCGCCATTTTTCAAATAAATCACAATGTAATTATTTGCTCTAAAGATATAATAAGTCAAAGGAGGACCGTTCAAAATGGTCCTGGCAGCAATAACGATGGCATATATGTCATCAGATAGGTAATTTGATGTAATTGAATAGTAATTAATTAAATAAATAGTCAATAAAATAATAATTAAATCAATATAACATGTAGCGAGTCATTCTGAATCGAGCTAGTATTCAACCAAATCTTATTAATTTTGCATTTCAAAATGTGAAAAGATCAAATTAAAAAAATCTACTTTGCTTGCCAAAAAGTTTTGTAGAAAAAAATATACGTAATGTACATATTAAACTGCAGCACCCTATTTACATGTAATTATTGAACACAGTCGATTCACTTTGCATTTTTGCAACGGTTGTCTTACTATGTGAAATCCCGTAGTTAGTTGTCTTACTTTGTGTAATCCCGGCTTTGATTGAATTTTTGACATGCGTGTTGGATTTATCGGATATCACTCAGGTTTCATTAAATTAATATTTTAATAATAATGTTGCTTGTTAAGAAATAAGTCTATATTATGGATTAAATTAATGACCATGATGTCCGCATAATAGATGATGGAAACTACGGAACCCTTCATACGCGTGGCTCGACACGCACTTGGCCAATTATTATTTTTATTATATTTGACTGTTTCTTAGTTTACGCTCTATCCGCCTACCTACAGCGATAGGTAAATCAAAATCCACGTGGCCGAAACCACAGAAAAATCTTGAACGAGATAAATTAAATATTTAATATGATACACCTTAACATAATTTCATTTTAATATTCATATTTTATCTGAGACGTTATTACGTATTCGTTGAATACGCACGCTCACATACAGAAAAATATCCAATTTACTTCGGCGTCTAATATTTCAAAAAGATGCGAAGTTTATTTCCCATGATATCTTAATTAAAGCGTTTCCTAGTGAACGGGCGAAAGAAACAAAGGGGCGAGTTATGGAACTAAGATTAATGGAAGCTGTTTGTAGACCTAATATTATAATATAAACTTTTAGGGCTTGTTTTTCAACCTTCATTTCATAAAATCGACTAAATACTATATATTCTCTATTTAAAAGACAAAAATTAAAAATTATAGTCCAAGGGACTATTAGAAGTAATAGCTAGATAGATAGGTACTATGTAACTAGATATAGCTAGCTATATGTAGCTAGGTACCTATGTAGAGACGTCATGACGGTTCACCACTGTGATTACGGATTGAAGCGAACTACCGGTTTACAGTTTAGTGTAAAATGAATCAACTTTAATGAATATACTGGATTTATGACACTAATAAAAATATACGTATACCTACATAGCGCAGGCTAAGGGATTGTTTGCCGTGTTTATGTTACAAAGAAGGAACAAATAAATTGATCAAGTGTACATCAGGTCCCTGTCCCTGTTGTTGGAAAAATATTGTTCTTAAAAGTAAATGTAGTTGTGATTTATTTTTACCCGAGACGGAGGCTTCTAAAAATATAAATTAAATTCTAAAAATATAAACTAGCCTCTAAGAAAAATAAAAAAGTATTATAGCGATCTCTCAGCCGAGACCCGTACGGACAGACATGGCGAAACTATAAGGATTCCATTTGTCTTGACAAACATCTTGTATGTTAGGTACACTTCACACTAAGAAGTGTACCATACAATATGTTTATCTTATTAGCCATAGAATTAGGTATAATAATTAATTATTTTAGTTAATTTGTTTATAGATTCCGTAGTCAGATAGCCCTTGTAGTTTCGCCATGTCTGTCTCGTCTGAGAGATTTATATAAATACATTTTCTCCCAGAATAGTAATTTAACTTTAATAAATATAACATTTAACTTAAACCAAAACATGTGCTTATACCTTACTTTATAACAAAGTATTCTAGTCATAAGTTAGCGCGAACAAGGAAAATACCAAGAGATTTTAAGATTCTATAACAACATACGTCTAAAGTTTGCGTTTAGTTTGTGTGAACACGTATTCATGCTTTTACCATATTTTAAAAGAACAAATAAACAACCTTATCCAATTTATAATATTTCTTAAGTTTTAGGCTAGTTTTAAAACCTAGAACGGTATAACTATGTGTACCTTATTAGAGCAATTGCATTAATAATAATTTAATTGCATTGTTAACGATTTGCCATCCATTACCATTTGTTTCCCAGCTATGTTTCATATCGGAATTTGTTCAAATTAATGTAATATATAGGTCACTATAATTGTAAGTCTTATACTTACTTATATTTAAAAATATACATATATGTAATACTTTTATAAATTACAACGGTATCGCATATTCGCATAATATACCTACACTTCATATCCATTTTATGTATCTACGAATGTTTTATGTACCTACGATGTGACTATAACGCTCGCTATCAGGCCAAACAAAGGAAAATTAAAGTTCTTCAGATTTTGATAGCAAATATATATTTACTAGCTATTCCTAGTCAAAATATCTAATTTTCCGGTCTGTTGGTCTATTTCTGTCAGGTCTGTCAAAGGAGACATTGTTCATTGATCGCGATACATTTCAACAATTTACTACGTGTCGTACGTACCTATATAGGACTCTAGCTACATTTACTTTATCGAGATACATATATGCCGAAACCATCAACCATTGTTCTGTACGGGACAGCTTTGTCTTCAATGATAAAGTCAGAACTCCGAATACAGATTGAATGATAGTACCTAACAATCATCTGATTGTAATTGCATACCTACATTTAAGTATTGGCTAAGATCATGACGGCCAAAATTCAGGCGCGGATCCAGAAATTTGTTCAGGGGGGGGCAAAACTTACCCCAAGAAGACGAAAGCAAAAAAGGGGTTATTTTATTTTTAATGTTTTTTAAGTTATTTTGTCAACACATGTACGTATAAGTACTTGTCGCACAACTTTTGTCAAAATATTGACGCAATTTTTAGCATTTTTTCAGATAGTTGTATCTTTGTTAAAAATAGTCGTATTGGAGTCATAAACTTAGCATTTTAAAGCTTGTAGTTTCTAGTTTTGAGGTTTCTGGATCAATAATATTTAGTAAGTTAAGTAAAAAATAATTCAGTGGAGCAAAATGTCAATAAAATTTAGATTTTTTTCTTCAAGCTAATCACCAGAATTGCGCGAAATCAAATCACAACAAATTTTATTGATCTATAAATCTTAAAACTAGAGACTTAGAATTCAAGCTTTAGAATGCTGATTTTATAACTCCAATTTTAACAAAGATACAATTATCTGATAAAAAAACAAATCGCTTAAAATTACGACAATTTTTTGATCTTTTAATTTTTCCCAATAGTTTTTTTTTTTTGGACGAGTATTTTTGTTGGTTTTATGTCAATTAAAGAAATTTCCGTTTGATTTGAGAATAAATTTGGGTTATTTATATTTGAATGACTTATCCTTACTATAATCTCTGCAATTCATATAATCTGCAGTAAAATAGAGGAGTAGGATCGCTTTCGCATAAGCATACGCTAATCTTTCCATAGGCAGCTCCCTTCATTTAAATTTAAACAAAAATGTAAACTGACGATTCAAAAGAGCTCCCAAAGCCAACTTGAATAAAGAATCTTTTGAATTTCAATTCATCGCTATTAGATATTCTTGTAACGAGGTCTGCTAGCCACGAGCTAATCCTATACTCTTCGTTCCACACACTGCTGCGTACTGAAATCATAGGCTATTCCAGCTGCCATTGCCCTCAAGTCTGATTGAAAACGAAAATGTTGGGCCAACTCGTTTTGATTTTGATGGGCTTAAGAGATCGAGAAGATGATCCCTCAGTTGCACTGTTATCTCCTGGGACAGTATCAAAGAAGGTGATTACGGTCCGATTTACACAGATTTTCTGCTGATTGTCGTCGACGTTCCCAAGAAGAAATTTTGCCCGATCTTCTTGACAAGCGTCTCCCTATATCGGCTTTATTCGTTTTAAAATCTTGATTGAACAGTAACGTCAATTTCAATGACGAACGAGAATTCCCTTTCTGCACGCCTTGTAATATCCCTACACGATACTAATGACTCCTCTCTACTGCAAACTCAAGATCTTAGTTTTTAGTCCACCAATGAGACCATACGGTCATATGCTAACGGCGGCAAACTTCCTTCCCCGAAATAAGTTGCACATAATACATTTACTACCTTTTCAGTATGCAGAGCCAGCCAGAACAAAGCAGTTCCGTGCTTAAGCTCAACTCAACGAACCAAGCAATCGGTGATAGCAAAAGAACACAGTGTTAATTTATCAGACAACTGGGAAGAGTGAATCTATTACCCTCCCGAGTAGACTCAGACGTAGTATAATTCAGTTTGTAACGCTGACATTACGCTCTAGAAGTCCCCTTGAAGTTCAACTCTCTCTGACACTTCTCGCCTTCTTCGAGCTCATACGTGCCATTCACAGCTAGTTATGCAATTTTTGTCGACCAGAAATAAACTGCCCGATGTTGCTGAACGATATCATCATGTTTTTAAACTTTGGGCTGTGAACATGGCAGCGGCTTTGAAATCGCACCGATTTAACAGCTTGAGGAACTATCACCGCGGTGTCTCTATCGATGATTACATCAATGAAACTTATACCCCTCCAAAAATGTAAACATATCGGTATAGTTGTTTCCCTAATGTTTTTAAAGGGAAAGGGGAGCAATTACCTCGGCCAAGAGTTATATTGAAAACAATTTAAAGTGATTCAACGATGATCACATCGAAGTAATACTTATGCCCCTACCAAAAATTTAATGTTTCGGTATAAAAAAGTGTTTTCGTAATGTTTTACGAATAGGGGGCATTTCGATATAAAAAAGTGTTTTCGTAATGTTTTAGGGAAAGGGTGCCCCCCTTTGCCTAGGCCGAGAGTCATATTGACAACGATTTGAAGCATCAAAGATGCTCACGTCGAAGTGATACTTATGCCACTACAAAAATTTAAACATTTCGGTATAATTAAGGGTTCAGGGAAAGGGGGCAAATGCCTCGGTCGAGAACCATATTAAAAACGATATTAGACATCATCGAAGTGACACCTATGTCCGAAAAAACATTTAATCATTTCGGTGTGAAAAAGTGGTTTGATAGTTGAGGTTCAGGGGGGGGCAATTGCCCCCATTGCCCTCCCCCTGGATCCGCGCCTGATAATGCTGACGTATAGCTTCAGCAAAATTCCATTATTTTTTAGTGAATTGTCTAAATATTTGGTATATTTACATAATCCATTGACAAGTTACATTTGGGGTTGCGTTTTTAGAGGACGCAATTCAATTTTTTATTATTATATAATTATTATTTATTTCTTATCCCATGGCCGCCATTTTGAAAAAAGTTTAAAACAGTTTTTACGGCCTCATGAAAAAATCATATTTGCAGTAAAAACCGTTCCAACCCCTTTTTCCAATATGGCGGCCGTGGGACAAGGGTGGTGACTTTACAAATTTGATTCTAACCTAACATTGACCCCCCACATACATCTAAAAAATAAAAGTGGGTCCTCTAAGAAACGCGAAGTAAGGCCCAAAAAATGTAACATTTCAATGGACTATGTAGGCAATAAAAATATTCCCTCAATTAAGTATATAAAGTATATTAAGTAATTTGCTAAATAATCACTGTACCGATTTTGTCAACATTTATACAGAATGAAAATACTGAATTTCTAAATATAATACTCAAAAGAGAAAAAGAATTATTAATATATTTTGGTAAATCGTCACAAAAGCCAATTATTTTTATCAATATATAATAGACATACAAAACAAACATAACTCCAGGCTACCCCATGACCCCCATGCGTACGACCCCGAGCGCGGGGCGCCGCTCCCCCCGCCCGCCGCCGCCGCCCCGCGCCACCATCAACTGCCTCACTACTGAAGTGGTGAGTACACCACCATACACGATAGATAGATGATATATAGGTCGTTTTGAGTCAATATGTACCAATATACCTCGTTAATGTTAATGTAAGTGACTTAACTCAAAAGTCATGTTTCTACAGAGTTGTTAGAAGAACTGTAATTAATTATACAGTAAGGTTTACTTATTTAAGTAAAAATAAAATTGACCTTACTCAAACTTACTATGTCTAAAAAGTTATCAATGCAACAAACTAACTTAAAAGTTACGTTTCCTTAAAGTTGTTGTAAGGACTATAAATAGTTTTAAGACTAGTTCAGATATAACTTTAAATATTGCTCTAATGTCCCTAGTTTAAGGATTTTATTGTGCAAAATTTGCGATTTTTTTAAGTTAGGTCACTTTCATCTTACTTATGTATTATTTCACTCAATATGAAAATAAATAAAAATGCTTATTTTAAAGCTCATACATATTGATTTGAAACGAGTTATAGAGGCGCATTTTAGGTTATAACCAGTTTAAACTGGTTTTAAGCAGACTAAACAGGCACAACGTAGCAATAACACTGCTTCACTAGATCATGCATAACAGAACGCACTAACAGGACAATAATAATTGGTTATACACATGCCAAATTTACATTATGAAACATATGAAAACATGACGTTTAATTGAAGGTCATGAATTCTTTTTCATGACATTAATTTTGTAGTGTAAATTGGATTTAATACAATTTGGATAATATTAAATGTAACCAGTTATTACATTGATAAAGCTTGGTAAAATCGGTTCAAATTAGATACAACTTGTTGGAATTTGAAAAATATATAAATTGTCCCTTTATTTGAGCAATTTATAATTGTAAAATTTTTATGCGGCAAAAATTTCCTTTGCCGTGTATTGAAGTCTTCTCTATGACTTTTTGCACAGTCATTTTTAACTGATTTGAACTAGTTTTAACCGGTTTTCGGCCAACCATAATGGTTTTAATAACACTGGTGATGGTTTACTAACAAACAGTAAATACTAGAAATGCAACTGCTTGCAGCACATTATGCAAAACATTTCGAACATATTTATAATCACTACAAAGTTAATTATAAGGACATATAATAAGACACTAATGTTTAAAATCACATATAAGGGATCTTTTTACCAGGCGCGGTCGCAGATTCAAATTTTGGGAAGGGTCACAAGTTTGGGGGGTCACGAATAAAATACTAAACTTTATAGTACAGTTATTTTGTGCTTTTTCTTATAAGTCACTTAAAATGTTT
>DVXP01000835.1:0-17531 GCA_018235645.1 Junonia grisea | reverse complement strand
ATAAAACTAGCTGTTACCCGCGGCTTCGCCCGCGTGAATTTTGTCTTGTCTTAGCAAAATGATTTTTTTTTAAATGTCAAACATTGTCTATGAATATTCTCTATCATTACTCTTTGTTTTGTTTTTTTTTTATCGAATGTGCGTACTTCCTACATACGGACGTCTGATATGAAGAGGGATGTGTAGGGAGGGGGGGGGGATTGTTAAACATTTAGAAACTTTTAAAACATTCTAAAGTATTAGCATTTAAAATGACAATACTTCCATACGACGTTTCACCCTCTGTTTCAACCCCTTAAAATGTCTTTTTCGCGAAAGTAAGTAGCCTATGTCCTTTCTCAGACTTTGTAGTGTCTGTGTACTAAGTTTCATTCAAATCGGATTAGTAGTTTGGGCGTGAAAGCGAGACAGACAGACAGACAGACAGACATATAGCATTTATAATTAGTATGAATTAAGTTGAAAAACTAAAACCCGACTACTGAAAAGTATAAAACAAGAAAATCCCGTAAAATAGCCGTGGTCGTATGCTACTTTTCCCTAGAAGATATTCCTTATTAGAATATGTGTCATACATACATACATACATACATACATATATACATACATACATACATACGTACATACAAACATTACCTGTCAAAATCATAACCCTCCTTTTACTTTGCCGTAGTCGGGTAAAAAATATCAAATACTTTCCGCTTTGCAATACACTTCTAAGACGTGTTTTACAACGTTAATCTTTTGAAATTACTGCTTAACAAATCCTTAGAGGAGCTCTTGAATCTGTAACGACGCGTGTTTTTCAAGGTAACAACGTTGACTGAGAATATTTTAAGTATAATTTTGCTAAATATATTAATAAATTATATGTTTGTAAAATAAATAACGTTATAGAAATATTACAAGTAAGGGTAAAACAAGGGCTCTCTAAATGTGGGCTATTTATTAACTCTACTTTCTATATAATTTACTGCATTTAAAAAGTTAGATATTTTTTCCGTATTAATTTTCACGTATT
This sequence comes from Junonia grisea, assembly GCA_018235645.1. Taxonomy (NCBI): domain Eukaryota; kingdom Metazoa; phylum Arthropoda; class Insecta; order Lepidoptera; family Nymphalidae; genus Junonia; species Junonia grisea. The sequence continues at coordinate 16,510 of DVXP01000835.1, read as the reverse complement.
ATATAACTCTATTTTTATGTAAGGGAACCAAACACTCTTTAAAATTAACTAACCACTTGTGTAAGTCGAAAAAATGAATCAAATATAAACAAATACTAAAAAAAGTCACGTTTTTGGTATAATTATCGTGTAATACTTTTGAAAATTAACTTGTTTTCTATTTTATATTACAAATAAACACTTCAATTTTATTTAAATGTATAATTGATCAATGAGCAGAACGGAAAAATAGATAATGATGAAGAACATAATTAAAACTTTGCAAGTATTCAAGTCTAAATTTGGTTAATTTCTGAATGGCTTAATAGCCAATATTTTCGTAACTACTCGTGATAAGTTAAAAGTTGTTATGTTTTAATATTTCGACTGGCTCACACAAAAACAAACCAACGAGAGAAAAGATACAAAAGTGTTTCAATCAACGAAATTTAGTTGCTCAATTATTCAAATGTACAAAAACGTTACACAACGCTGTGGCAATTTCATTTCTATTTGGTCAAACCAAAACAGCAAAAATCGCCCGGCCATTGTTTGTGAATTGGCGTATTTCACTCACCGTTATAATTCTCTTGGAGTTTTTCATATTGTTCGCAAACATTCAAGTTTCAACAATATCGCGGGCAGTCACTTGGCGTAATTGAAACATTTTTACTTGTTCTATTCTTATTTTCATCGCTCAATTTCATTTTCCTTATTATGATTGAGTGATAAATCTTAGAAATGTACAGAGTCAATAAGGCTTTTTAGCCGCAAGTACCGAGAAACAGCTCCGATTTGGATGATCTTTTTTATTTATTGTTTTCATTTTGTATTTCCTTATTTAAAATTAGACATGTTTTACAGGGAAGTGATTATTTTTATTTCTTAAACTATATCAACTACATTATATAAGAAAATGAGCATGGCATTTTCGATTTGCTTTCAAAAAAATTTGTGGATAACCTTTAGTCTTAAGAATTGTTGTTTTTGGATCGTTTTTATTGTATCGGCCATTGGGAAATACCCTAAAGATTTTGATTTCTTTAAATGAATCGACATACAAAACCGCGATAATTTTGCCAGATATATTTTTTTTAATGTCGCCAAAAATTAATTGTTTTCAGTTTTATTTTTATTTCTTGTATTACATGACAGTACTTCATGACACATTAAAGAAAAATTATCCAAATTCGAGCTGTTTCTGAGGATGTTCGGCTAGGGCTTGTTTTAAAGCTTCATTAACAGTTGCTTTGATGATTTATTTATTAATTTTATTACTAAAGTTCGAGAGAGTAATTTGCCTTGCAGTCTTACATCTCCGAGGAACTAATGCTATTTTCTTTTAACTTATATAAATATAAATATTATTCTATCGCAATATAAATATTTTTCTAGGCTAAACAAAATTTCTAAACATATTAAAACGATTTAGATATTAAAAACATGGCGAAATCAATATGAAAAGAAGGGGTTAAAATCAACAAACCCATCCATTTTCAAACTTCCAAAAACCTAAAGTTACAGAAATTTTAAGTTAGCTGGATATTAGGGAGTGGAACATATCCTGTTACTAATAAATTGCATAAAATGTTACACCAAGATACACCACTCAATGTTTTTCTAGCTTTACAATCACATACTGGTTTTACGTTTCTGTCAGCAAATATCTAGCCAGCTCAATTTCGGCTGTCTAATGAAAACAGTGACCTGATACTCAACCCCTTTGTCTGATACTTTACTATGTAACCTCTGCAATGTTTATTGCTTGCATTCCGATGCGCAGTATTCTTTACGTTTAAAAGATCACTTTAATATCCCCGCAAAGTCAGAATAGGTACGAATATTTAATCGAGAATGACTCATCACAATATTTACAAGGGAATTAAAGCTAACGTAAATTGTGTTAAGGAAACCATTCATACATCTCGTTGTGAAACAGCAATTAACGATTTTCAGAAAAATAACCTCACTTTCCTCGGAAGTTAAATCAGGTAATTAAAAAATACTATTAAGTTTAATCATTTATTACTTTATATTGCGGAAATTGATATAATTAATTGATATCAGTGGTTGCCGTCTTATTTTTAGTCATTTCATTCATTTTTATATAGTTGATTTACATTTATTTGACATTTACATAAAATAAATAAACCTTTAACTTGATATGCGAAATTGTATGAGGTATACAGTTCGCAGAATTTTCGTAAAAAGATACAAAAAGTTTTCGCTTCACGTATATATATATATATATCATTATCTATATATAGATAATGATGTTGGCTTTGTGGTAACGAATTTATTGTTGGCATTGTAAATGTTAATCCGGCTCAAGTCTCCGGAGCAGTATATTCCGATATCAATGTGGTGTATTTGATCAAATATTTGTTTTTAATTCGATTTTCTGATAAGTCACCTAGATTATTTGTAGGTATCCCAACTGTATATTGGGGAGCACGTTAATATCAGTCCCGGTTGTAGCTATAACACCCGATAATAATCTTTAATCTTGACTGGGAAAATTATTGTTTAAAGCTAATATGTACATAGATGGATGTGTGTGAGTTTGAGATAAATACATAAGCTAATATTAATATATTTCTTATGTATATGAATGCAACAAAATCAGTTAATATTCAGAAATTATTGCCTTCGAAGTAATCCCAAACACACATACAAGTTTTAATAAAGACACAGTACACATACATACAAAGCTTTGAAACATGTACATAATTAAATAACTTCGATTCCAGTATGAATTATAAGAGCCTTCGAGACGTTTAAATAGCAATTTATGATATTTTACTTGTTCAGTTCAACTTCATAAGACGAAGTTATAAAGTTTCAATGTAACTTCAAAATCCATGTCTTTAAACGTTCACGCTTAATTGGCTATCGTTCAGTAACCAAAGATAAAGCAAGTAAGTATAATCAAAGCATATTTATACAGACTTTCGAAGTAATTTAAATTTATATATTATAGAAGATAAGTATATTGAATATGGCAAACCTCTTCTCAATAAATAATACTGTAATATGACAAAACAAGTCTCAATTCATCTTGACAACATGACTCAATTTATATATCAGTAAGTTAAACGAAACCCAAAAGCCAAAGTCAAAACTCAAGTTTTTCCAATAACTATAAAATTAATTTCAAAAACTAAAACCCGATTACTGAAAAGTATGAAACAAGAAAATCCCGTAAAATAGCCGTGTTCGTATGCTACTTTTTCCTAGAAGATATTACTTTATTAGAATATGTGTCAAAATCATTACCCTCTTTTTGCCTTGCCGTAGTCGGGTAAAAAGAATTTCTCATTTTATTCAATTTATTATGTACATGTACGCGTAAAATTAAGCGATTTGTATGAAACGCCAAAATTCTTACAAAGCCCAAACCGAGGCTTAATCGGCCACCACTTACTTTTACCCCAAAAAAACTTAATAAACAATCATCAATCAACATTCTGGAGGAAAACGGAGGCAAAGTTCATTTGTAAAGTCGAAATGGCGCGGTTTAAGGGTACGGTTCAACTGCTTTCATTAACAGAAGGGTACTTCTACCAGCAATGAAAAGGTTGATGTTGCCTTTCGCGGTAGAAGCTTCTTGGAAACGGTTAATATTTTTTCGTAAATATTGCTTGTGTACTAGCTCGTTTGGAAAAACCGCTTAAAAAGTCATGCGAAATAATCGAATTTCAATACAAATTCAAAATATGTATAACGATCAATCCGCTTCGGTTAAAATATAATAATGGAGTTTATATCTAGGTATATACATATGTATATATTTTAATGTGTTTAATGTATGTAAGGAATTTTCTTAAATACGTTATGAGTTTTCTTTTCACGTAATTTTCTTTGAACAACCTGTTCATCAAAATTGTATTAAGATCCAAAGGTTTTTTGGGTTTAAAATATATTGACATCACAAAACAATGATTTCACTTTCAGAATTAATTTTATATTGCTATCGGTATTTGAGTTCCTTATCGTTTTCAAAGTTCTTGATCGAATGAACTAAGGCAACTCATTTGTCTTACTTAGATAACATTATAGAAGACCGAAGAAAGAATAGCTGAGAGAATAACAATTGAACTTTTAATTAAAGAGAACGTTATAAGCTATGTAAGTATATTGACTATATATCTATATAAAGTTCTTTCAGTCACGTTGGTTTTATGTATCACGTTGTTATCACATTGTCGATATATTATTGCATAACACCGATTCGGGAACTATCCTAATGTGGACCATTATTATTCATCGCATAGAACACGTCAATGTAATAAACAGAAGCGCCGTTCAAATGCTCGCGCTATTTCCACAAACAGTCCACTATCCGATGTCAAATTTATTTAGTGTACATACAAACTATTAGACGAATATATCTGTGTCCATTTTTGTTTTCCATGGCAATCTTTATAGATGGTGCTCGTATAAAATAGGGCCATTGTTAGGGCGTTACCCCAACATGTAGTCACATTTTTTCTGAGCCAATCTCGTATTTTGTGCAGCGACCGACCGTCCATTCGATTTTTTGGCAGCGATAAAACATGATATTGTTCTTACTTTATGCTTCAGATACTCATAAAGAACGTTACAACTGACATAAAATGCAGTTGAATTAAGTAAATTACTATTTTCTTTTTATTGTACGAGCTGACATTTTTAGGCATTTAGAAGAAAAAAATAATGCGTTCAGCAAATCTTTGTGTTGAAAAACTGTAAGTCAAAGTTAATTAACGAACTTGAAACAAGGGAGTCCTCGGACAAATAACATTAATTTCTCTAACTTGTGCAATATAAATGTCACGAAGTTTATCGATATTAATTTCGAACTTAAAGTAACATTTGATGTTCGTCTAGAGAATATAGATCTAAAACTATTAAATAGAATCTGTTCTAGCGTATGTCTAACGCTAGCTTAACTTATTTATTGTAGTTTAGTATTAGTAAAGTCTGTCCTCTCATACGGGTTTAGGGCATTGTTTGAAACTTATGAAGTCGATTAAAGCCAACCATTAATATATTGCAACTTCTATTAGATTTCTTTTGTTCACAGAATTTCAGTTTAATTACTTTGTAAAAAGGATTATTTTGAACATTGGAAATAAGGATTTTGTTAATAATTATAAATTTGATATAGCCGTTTCATTTCAAAAATTCTAAAGAAAAATAACTTCTTAACAATAAAAACTTATGCGTTTCTGAATAAATAAAAACCTTCTGGATACTGGATTTCTAGACAGAACATATAGTTATTATTTTCTCTAAATAAAATATTTTGAAATTATAAATAGTATATTTGTGAAAAATAAATTGGTTCCCGTTGATTGGTACAGTTTTTGTGCACAATTTTTAAATAAGATTATATAATAATAGTCAAATAACAGATAGGTACGCTACCAATTTGTTATTGATACTCATATCTGATTATCTAGCATGCGTTATTTATTATTTCATAAAATTTAATACATTTACAAAATCTACTATGCATAAAATAATGCCACGCATGGTAATATTTGGCTTCATTTACACGGATTAAACTAGTAACAAGCGTTGCGTTTGCGTCACAGTTTACATAAAATGTAGTATGAAAAATGTTCATAAATTCTATTTTTCTTTACAGCCATTGTCTAGACGGAATGTTTTGTATTTCCAAGAGAATGCTATCTGAAACGCGCTGTTTGCTACAATGCTCATTATTTTTAAAGTGTGTTTAATTTCACGTTGCATTCATAGCACTTGTCTTACATACTCCTAGGTAGAAATATTATTCTCGAAAATTTGATTCTCTATTCCGAAAACCGAAAATAATCTTTTGAGAGGTCATTTAAATAAATATCAAATTATTTGCAAAGGTTGAAACAAGACTGATAATTTCGTATTGAAACATTTTGTAAGTATTATTGGATATTTCTCTGAGCACTTCTAAGTTAAAGCAATCTTAATTGAATAGTAATTTGTTGAATAGTTACTGAAATGTACTAGAAGTAGTCACTAATTATATTTAGCTCTCAATTATTATTATACTGTATTCAATGTACAAATTAAATTAAATTGGAGATTAATTATTTCTTAATATACGAGTACATACTTGTTAATGTTGCCTTCAGTTTCATGAGAAATGCTTTTTATTTACTTTAACAGCTACGTCCCCAAAATGGTCACAACGCATAATTACGTTGTACAAAACACAACGTTTTTAACAAACTTTTCTATGTAATTTGACAGTTAAATATGGTCTGCACTTTTCTAAGCGAAAATTAGGTGCCTGCAGACGTAATTGGGGCAATTAGGCGCCATAGTTAAGTTATGCTTCAGAGAACGCTTAACTCTTGCAGGACAGTAATTAGGTAACCTACATCACTTTTGCAGTGTAAAAACTTTATTAAATATCCCAGTTTTTGTTTTTTTAGCACAAACATACGAGGCATTACAGTGAAAAAGCTAACGTCATTTCGCAGTTTTCACTTTTCTCCTTGACATGTATTTATAAATCTCCCTTATTACTAGATTGTTCTGCTAATGTTATGATGTACTCGTATACACTTATTACAATTCCAATCAATTATTTGCTGATTAGCTCTTAATTGCGCCAATATACCGAATATTACTGAAACAATATGTACTACATATTGTTTCGGTAATATTCCACGTTAGCTGTGTATCCATGTTATTAAAGTTATAAGCGTGATAGACATTCTACACATGGACGTACCTGGTGGCGTGTAAAATGTAATTTAAACGTATATAGTTTTAATTAAAATAAAGAACTCAAAAAGATTTTTTCCACTAGGGTCTATTTTCCCATAAAAAGGGTACGTAGTTTAATCCTCTTAGCAACTATTGTATTAAAGATAGCTGAGGATGTACACGTCTCAGAATTTTTCCAGGCGCTCGAGATGTGTTTCACAATGTTTTTCTTTTACCGCCGAGCGTAAGATGAAGAAACAAAAACTTAGCACTTAAAAATTCAGTAGAGCTGGCCCGAATTGCTAACCAACACCATCTCTTTGGATTTTTATTCCGAGTACCTACTAGTATATGTGTAAAAAAAAACTAACATTTTACTGCGATTTTACTCGCATATTTTGGAAACAAACATAACATACAGTATAATGTATTTGCCCATTTTAACCCATTTGGGATAAAATTTCCTGAACTTGATTAACCATACTGGAGTTAGGAGTTTAGGAGTAAATTTCATAATTCTGTAATATTGTTTAAGAGATATGTGATTAGTCACATTATTGAAGTAAATTTATGTATAAGTATAAAACATTAAAAATCGTAAAGATTAAAACTTAATATTCACCGTATTGCGCCGACTGAAATGCTAGTAAATATTAAACAATATTACTTTCTTAGTTACCTTAAATATTTATAAAATTAAAATCCCTAATAATATTAAAAACAAATTAATTATTTCGATGAAATAGTATTATTCCTGTAAGCGGCTCTTTTCAGTCTTGGAAATTTCCTTTTATTTCTTAAATTAGGTCAGGTTTTGGTGAATACCGTACTATTAAACGTTGAAGTTTCGTTTTTTTAATGTCTATTTTTAGGGCTATTAAAAATGTAAAGCCTTGTCATGTGAAATACATACTTTATAATTAAGTCCTCGAGACAGCAAAACTGTATATTTAATTTAATTTATAATGAATTGTAACGAATAAAATCGAATAAATATATACAAATATTAGTTATGCATACCGACGCTGGGTCAGATAATAAAAAAAAAAACATTAATAACAAGTGGATAAGCTTTTCGAAAATTTAAATAGTCATGACTCTTATTTTGATTTTTTTATTTTAATGTCATTTCGTGATTTTTATGGAATATGTACTTTCTATATTGTTAAAAAAAAATCAGGACAGTGTACATTCACATTGAGAAATAAAGATAGAAATTTTTTTTTATGATTTTCTGATATGAAATACTATCGATTTACATGTGCTATTAAATGATTTCTTGATGCTCAATATGTCAAAAATCAAAATGTATGACACATAGACTGTGACACTTACATATTTCAAATCTATAGTATTTTATTTTTGAGATTCTATTCATCACTCTTTATTGTTGACAGAATAATAAAGGAGCAATTTATAAACGTGTTAATAAAGCAATTACAAAATGTTTGTTTGCAATTTTTTGAAGAGCTCTTAACAAAGCTGTCCTTCCGGCTAATTGGTTAACCCACATCAACGGCGGAGCGAAAAAATAACGTTAAAACATTTTTCATGTCAACTACAACTTTACTGTCAACACATTTTGTAATGCGTTAACGCGTTGTACATTTATCTTTTTTCTATATCAAATTCAAACAAATTTCACGTGCACATTCCAAATGAAAAATCTTTCATGGCTAAGTAGAAACTCCGAAAGAGTATCTCAAAAACATAATATAACATTAAACACAATTCTAAGGGACCTTAAAGAAATACTACATAACTTACTGTAGAGTATTTAAGTATTTTTTTTGAGATACCTATTGTATTTGTGAAGAGTCAAATTAATTTGAATTTGAGTCGATTAGTGTCCTTCCCCTAAATTTTTCAAACAGAGATCGCGCTTGACGTGCACACGAGGTACTTTATAAAGATGACAGTGTACATACATGAAATGTAGCTACTTATTGGATTTTACGTAAAATTTGGAATTTCGAAGAAACATATGTGTGTACCTGTTACAATGTCCCTTGTGTAATATTTGTCGGAAATATCATCGAAATTTGATATTATAATCATCATAATTATTAATACTTGAGGCAGAAATTCATGTCAGTTTTTACGAAAGAACTTTATGAAATTTTGCATTACACGGAAAATTATAATATTTTTCACACAGTAATCACATTAAACACGTCAAATTAATGAAATAATGAACTATTAAGACACACAGATGCACAGTGGCATTTTTACCTATGGGCCCGTGAGGTGCCGTGCCTAGGGCAAAATATTTTTAGGGGCGCTGAAGTTAGCTTTTCTGGGCGGATGATTTTTTTGTTTTATTTTTAGCGAAAATTTAATATTTAAGATAGGGAATGGAGGCTTTCGACCTTTTTTGTTAGCTAAATTTGTATATGTCACATAGAGGACGACTAAGTCAGGGGCGCCATATGAATCAGGGCCTAGAGCGGCACTTGTTTTAACTCCGCCACTGCACATGCATATGTATGTTATACCTATTTATAAAAATATAATAGTATCACCTGCCAAGCTATCAGATTTAAATAATTAAGAAATAAGTGAATGCAATTTCTATAGAGATTTCATGGTCGAATATCGACCACAGGGAGGTTTTTAGTTTTGTATACCTAATGATGTATAAGTAGTAATTTATTCGTAATAATTTAAAGAAAATTATTTGAATTACCAGATTTTTCGGGTTTCATATTTTTTACGTTAATTCATTTTGGACCTAAATTGTTTTTTTTTAATCATTGTAAGAAAAGAAATAATATATATCTTTTAATTCTACCTATTGAGAGACATTTTTGTATTGTACGTGACCGCCAGTGCCCTTAATTCTCGGAAATTCTAATTTGGGTCTGGATATCGACGACCTTATTTGCTAAAATTACCGGAGACATAAATTAAGCAATGTTATATATTTATACCATTGAGGTAGTATAATTGAGGTAGTAATTATAAAAATAATTTAAAAAAAAATCGAAGAAATAATTTATTATAACATATTTATATATAATAATATTAAAATATAAATTTTTACAGCGTACAAAATATGAAACCGTTTTTATTTATTTTCGCATGTTAAAGTGATTTTATTAAGTTTATTGGTGATTTTTGTGAGTATTAAAATTTATTTAAAACTAATAAAATTCATTATTAAAAATCGCTCTTTATTTATTATGATTTAAGATATTTATAATAATCAATATTTTTTATTAATGGAATATGGCTATAATTAAAGTTATGAAATTTTTCCGACGTTTCTAAATTTAAAATAAAAAAATAACTGAGACATTATTATTTTTTATGGGAAAACTTTTAAAACGCTATTAAAATTTAAAAATCTTACGCAAAAAGTAACCAAATGAAAAATAATTACGACTGCGATATTTATTACAGTCTATATTTTATAACTTTCATACGTAATTATGTATACATTTTTTTTACTTTATTTTTGGTTTTACAATTAATGTCGGGAATTGGTTTATTTAATATTATTTAACTCGCGCACTTTACTTCACTAAAAGTTACGAAAACTTTTGAAAAAAAAACAAAAAATTCTTCACATTTTCTTCCTAAATAAATAAATTAAGATCTACTTACATTTTTGCACAGCACACAATTTTATAAAACACGCACTTGCACTGCACTCCACTCGTGTATATCACTTTTACTGGAACCGAGTTACCTCAGCAAGAGGCTGCGTGCTACTGAGTCCGATCGAGAGAGCCGGGAGCCGAAGCCGAATGACGTATACGTCAACTGCGTCAGCGTACACTGCTGCTTTTTTATCTATTTCGATGTTAATTAATATTTTTTTTTCTAAAATATAAAAGTTAGTCTCTTCCGAATACAATGCGTATTATTAAAATAAAATAAAAAATGTTGTATTTCTATTTTCAATCAAATATAAAAATGTCTCTTCTCACTTTTTATTAATGTTAGTTTTTTTTCTGAATAAAATTTTACTATTGTATTTTTTTTAAATATTTTACGAATGTCCATGTTTGACGGTACCAGTGTACGCGATGTCATTGTATACTGGTAGCTGCCGTAGCACTGGCGTTAGAGACATTTGAATGCGCAAAGGAAACGAAAGCACCTTTTGACGAGTGCAATTTTTTAGACGAAAATTAAAATGCACTTTCTAATTAGCAGCGTTACCTTGAAACTTACGTGGAATACTTGTGCTAAATATAATTGTGGAAGGTCATAAAATTTTCCCCTGACTCTAAGGTTACATTAATTAACGTCGAGCATGTATGGCACTTTTTTTTACAAAACATCATACTTGCACACATTTTTTTAGAGTACGAAAAAGTATGATTTGTGTAGAGTTTTAAAAACGTTTTGTTTCGTTAACATTAATTAAATTTATTGCTGTTAAACTAATTTCTTGCTGGTTCCAATACCATAAAAATTGTCATTAATATAAGCTCAATTCGAGGTAGTAGAAAATATTGAATAATGACTCGTCATAATTACGAATATAACAAAAAAAATGATATTAAAAAGTGTTACAATTATTCAATGGAAGAGTATTATCACAGCAAATATTTATGCTCTATATACAAAAATATATAAGAAAGTTTTTACACTACTAAATACAATACGAATAGAAGTCAAACATTTATTTTTTTCGATTCCTGAAAAAAGTGATAAGTATTTTTAGTTGATCTAATCTTTAACTACTACCTATTCATTAACTTAAAATTTATTAATAAAGCATAATATTATACGTTTATTTCTTAAAATATATATCTATCATCTATACCCTCACGACGAGGTTGAGAAGCAGCTAGTTATATAATATCAAAACAAGAAGCGTGAGGAAACCTGATATTCTAGCACATGTAGCTACAACATAAATACACATATATACTAAGTAGGGTGGCAGATTAAGCTCCATGAAAGACTAAGGCTCAACCCGGCAGTAAGACATTAAGAGGCTGGCACCATGTACTAAATATTATTTACATGTTTTTCTGTTCTTTGTATTTCATTCTGTATTGTGATGTAAACAATATCAGTTAGAATATTTCATTGTTCTCAGTTTTAATTACAACCTTATTTAATGGAACCTTTGTCCATTATTCTTCTTAGGTAGCTTTTAGTTTAATTTTAAGTTATTTTAATACGTTCGTTGGAGCTAAAGTGCCTGTGTATGTTTGTTAAACATCTAGCTCCTAAACATTAAACGGCTTCATAAAATTAAATTGGAATTCGAAACATATATAAATCTACTTTTTCAAACATTAATATTCATTATCATAAAAGAAAAAATAAAACGATATTAAGTACCTAATCAGTTTGTCAGTTTTTTATTTCATTTTATTAAAGCGCTTAAATCCTAGAAATATCTGACTAACAGAGAATTCAGTAGAAATATTAAAATATACAAGATTGATAATTCTTATGTTACTTACGACTGAACCGATTTGGCTGAAATTCAAGAAATGGCTTATTCCTTGGATTAGGATATAGGCTAGATTTTATCGAAAAAAAAAAAAATTCTTCGGGAACTACAAGTTATCATCACAGTCACGGATGAAATTGTTGATAGCAGCTAGTTAGAATATAAAATATCAAGACACAAATTCGTAATCATATATAAGAAGTAATTTTGTCTGTAGTGGTATTGTTTCACGTCAAAGCAAAACCATAAAGCGTAGCTATTAGATAGCATTCGACCTTTAGGTAAAATGCTGAAATGCAGTATTTTAGGGTCATATTGGGATTCAGTGGCTGTAGTCGAAACTGATGACGCAAAGAGCATACCGCCGATATCACATTCCAGCATCAGACGTGCGCTAGAACACGAGCCCTGTAGATTTTCACTCGAGTGTGTATCGGCTTGCTCGTATACAGTTTGACGGAACCTAGAAAAATATTTTACAAAGCCTCCGTTTTTAAAACAAAAAGGCACAAAATAAATGTATGGAATTCATATTTGAATACTAACAGATTTATCTGAACGTTTTTGCGTGGTAGCCTGTTTAATTTGAAATTATTATGTGACGTTTTATAAATGCGAAAGTAATTCTGTCAGACTGTTTATTTGTCTATTTTTTTTTTTTTATCTCGGAATAGTGATATATTATACCTTCGAGAGAAACAAACTACTTTGTATATTACATTTCCCGTATTATCGGAAGAAATATCATTACGTTTGAATTTTCTACGCAGACAATGTTGTGGGGATCAATTAATGTGATACAAAATATGCTGACCTTTAGGAACTAAGTAACGATTAATGTGAGTGGACTGCTGGCATTAATACAATTGTATTAAGTTTATTATGTTATACTACTGTATCCAATGTACATAGAACTTATTCCTCGAAAGACATCTTTTCGATAATTGGTAGAAGCAAGTTGCGGAAGAACGTGACTCGAACAAATACAATTATTTACTTTGTCAAACTTTATTGGAAATGAAAAGAATGTACAGATACAAAATGGTATATTAGTTAATTAATTATTTTTCTAAGAGAAAATTGGTCGAGTACTCTTTTAATTAATATATACCAGCTAATATTTAGTCGACGTTCAATGTTAACAAAATAAATCAAATATTGCTTAGCTGACGAGTTTGCTTGCACGAGTTTTCGGATCTATTAAGCCTTTTTTATTTTCTTTTGTATAAGTATTTGTATTATTATAACCTCTCTATTTAGATAAATTGTGAGCTGTATTATGTTTTTCCGAGGTATTTTTCCGCGTACGTGTAAACTGCGTTACAATCTTCGTCCCGAATTTTGAAATTTTGCTCACGAGTGCTATAAATTAGGAGGTAATAAGTGCGAGAGCATCATGACAACAGCTCTGGTGTAGTGGTGCTGATTGCGCTATTAACGCCGGCGGTCGCGGGTTCGATTCCCGCTCGGGCGGATATTTGTATTCATATAAACATTCGTTTCTAGGTCTGGTCTTTGTGGGTCTACCCACCGTGCCTCGGAGAGCACGTAAAGCCATCGATCCCGGTTGTTATCAGAAACACCAGATAACGATCGTTACTCATAATAGGTAATATTCTAGTCTGAATGGTTACTGGCTTGCCCTCTGGTTGCGGAGGTCAGATGGCAATCGCTCTGTGTAAAAATCAGTAACCTGTCAAAACTTAGACTAGAATAAAGCAGACCCTGGCTAAGTCCGGGAAAAATGCTAGGAAGAAGAAGGGTAAAGTAATATTTAATCTCAATATTCCTTACTGAATTTCGTACTTACGAAACTTGGATTCGTACAATTTTATAACAAGAAAAAGATCAAAGAAAGGTTTTCTTAATGTAAAGATATTTGATGCGCGATCTCTTCACATTTCGCGGCAGGTATAACGGTAACAACATTTTGTGTGTCCCGGCATACGAGGTGTTAAATTTCATTCTGGTTACCATAAATATTGATTATGATTAATCTTTACGGTAACCATAGCCACTTTTGTATAATTTTAAGTGGTAATTTATATATCAGCTGTTTAAAAGTATAGGTATTTTATTGAAACATTTTTTCAAAATGTTTTGGTTACCTACTTATTTTTCTACTTTACAAAACTGGCTTTTCGTTGACATTTTTAAAATAATATTTTTTGTTAATAATACGGGAAGTGTTATTGCAAAAAGACAAGCCTTATAGGGGTGACTTTTCGGAACAGCCTGTATATAGATAAAAAATTTTCTTTTCAGAAAATCGAATTCATAGCCACGTGTGAACCAGGTACACAGACATTTAAGGAGGTAATAGCGGAGATTAAAAAGAGTTCTATACCTGGGAACACCACTCGCAACTGGACTACAGACATGGAAATACCAGCATTAGATGTCTGTAACCTCTCTGGGTGCAGTTATATCAATATAGACTATAAATTTAAGGTGTGTTGTTGTACTAGCTTTCTTTTTAACACGCTTTTGTTAGCTCGGGATGTATGTATGATCGTATGTATGTAACGAAATCTTTGAGCTCAATTTTCACCAGTTTTGAGAAATTCGATAAGTTTGGAACTTTGCAAACTATACTCTGTAATATTTCATAATTAGTGTTAGTGCCCTAACTTAATAAGGGACTTAGATATTGAAAGCAGCGGACTGTAAACGCTATTTCACTGGTAGAAAGTGATACAAAATGAACGCGTGTTAGCAAGTTGCTCGTTGGGGTCCATATGACCATTCGACTACAGCGATGTCCGAAGTCCGAACAATTAGGTAAATTACCTGACATTTTTCAGGTCGTCGTCTCTCCCGAAGGATGCCACAGTGACACGAAAGATTCCCGTAGAATAATAATCGGAACAATTCCTCTAGCGGGTTTCCAGGACGATGTGGTTAACCCACTCCACGATCAAATGCCTCAACAGATTGCGATCACTCAACAGCCCGTGTCTTCCTATCCCGTCAATCCTTATCCCGGAGATGATGTTCCTTATCCCAACACCGCGCCTTACAATCCCGATCAAAATCCCTACTCTGTTACTACACCGCTATTAAATTCTAACGCACCGTATCCCACAAATGACAATATCAAGTCCCCTTATGGCGGTAATAATCCACCATACCCATCTAACCCACCTTACCCTGGAAATAATCCTTCATCATCGCCCTACCCACCAACAAACCTACCTTACCCTACAGGGACTCCCAATATTGGTTTGAATCCACCCTCAAATGATACAAATTCGCCGTATCCACGTTCAAATTCACCTTACCCTGCCGAAACTCCTAACATGGGTATAAATCCACCTTACCCCAATAACGATGCAACGAAATCGCCATATCCAACATCAAATTCACCATATCGTCCTGGAACGCCTAACATGGGTATGAATCCGTCAAATGATGCAAGAACATCACCATACCCACGATCAAATTCACCTTACCCTACCGGAACTCCTGTAAATCCACCTTACCCCGGCCAGAATTCTTACTCCGATAATCCCCCTCCTTACCCCGGCAATAGTCCGCCTTACCCCGGGGTAAATACACCGAGCCAATCGTTTGGAAGCAGTCTGTTGAAGACGGGTAACATTGGCTTTACTGTACAAAGCAATGTCACCAGTATCCCACTACCAGCGGTTTCGGTGAGTTTATTTACAAATAAAATGTAAATAATTATAATAAATATGTTGGTAAAATCAACCAATTTGAAATGTTTAAACACAAGTCGCTTAAGAATTTGCACATGTTCGTGGAAGTAATCTCAAGGCTGATTGGTAGATACCTATTTTTTTTATTCCACACAGTATAATGCGTATAGTTCAAATAATTCAAGTTTCTTGATTTGGCCTATAGTGATTAGTAGTAAATTTTAGCATAAGAAGCATGAGAAACATAACGTAAAGAAATACTGTTTAGACAGTAGTGTGGAATGGCGTTACTATTAAAATTTATGTTTTGATACATTTTATAATATTTTGCTATAAAGAAATGAAATCAATAAATAAATATAAATAATTTTTAGCCTGCACCCGTCAACCCATACATGGCTGCGAGCGCTCCAGCACTTGATTCACCCGACACTGAAAAAAGTAAGTTTCAAAGAATAAATTCAATAATAAATGAATCAGTAAAATAGTTATTCTATAATATCAATTATTTTTAATGGCAAAATAATTAACAATTAATGAAACAGAAAATCATTTTGGATTGATACTATACAATTATGTATATAATTATATTAGGGTCGTTCAAGTATTACGTAACGCAAGTTTTGAAGATTTTAGACCCCACTTCCCCACATGTAACACACCGTCATGTTGTTTTCTACCCCTCCCCCTAGACGTTACGTAACATTTTACCAACATTTTTAGGTGAAAATGGTCACTAAAATAATTTTCGAGA
>DVXP01000834.1:0-17532 GCA_018235645.1 Junonia grisea | reverse complement strand
TGGTGCGAATACGTGGATCTTAACCAAAGGTCACGGGTTCAAACCTTGGCTAGCACCGC
Source organism: Junonia grisea (assembly GCA_018235645.1). Classification (NCBI taxonomy): domain Eukaryota; kingdom Metazoa; phylum Arthropoda; class Insecta; order Lepidoptera; family Nymphalidae; genus Junonia; species Junonia grisea. Next base: position 17,473 of record DVXP01000834.1, on the reverse strand, counting down.
TGGATTTTCAAGTGCTAAATTTGTATTTGAATTCATCTCGAGCTCGGCGGTGAATCCGCCGTGGAGCAGCGTGGTGGATTAAGCTCCATAGCCTTCTCCCTAATAGGAGAAGAGGCCTATGCTCAGCAGTGGGATATGTACAGGCTGTGTTACGTTTTTTTTTTTAATAAAAAAGGAATTGAATATTTATCCAATTAAATAATTTTTACGTCATTTTTAAAACTTCATAAAATTCCTCTGAATTTTAGATTCGACAATAATTCGGATTAAAATTGTAAATAGGAAAACAGTTATTTAAGTTATATACCTAACTACATGTAAAAAAATATTATGTATTACAGCCGATATAAATATGATTGATGTTAACAATAAGTTGCCAAAGTCTCTTCGTAATCAAATTCACAGTATGATAGCACTTAGAATACGTGCAAACAAACTAACAATAGATATTTCTTTTGTATAAAGGTGCATTTAGACTAAGCGAACATCAAGCGAGCGAGCATTCTAAGAACATTCACACAGATTGAGCTAGCCCTAAAGTAAGTTCGAGACTTGTGTTATGGGATACTAAATCAACGATACTATAATTATAATAGACACATATATAGATAAACATCCAAGAGCCAGGCCAATTAGGAAAAGATCGTTTTCCATCATGACCTGGCCGGGGATCGAACCCAGGACCTCAATGTCGCAGACAGGCGTGTTAACAGCTGCGCCACGGAGGTCGTCATTCTTAAAATTCTCGGTCGGATTCTTAAAATGTTTTTGTATCAGACAGAAGAACGAACGAATGCTCTATGCCTTTTTACACTAAAAGAATTTAATCGAATGGAGCTAGAACGAGGGTCTGGTGTAAATGCAAACATAATACATAATATGCACTTCTAATACGACGTTTCACCGTCTGACATTATAATGTATATTATTTGTTACACAGTACTTTAGTACCAGCTTACAATGTAGCAATAAATTGTTGTTAGAAACACACAATTTGTTCAACTGCTAAGGACGCGGAAAACTTGAAGCGTCCATTGCTTTCATAAACAATTGGTTTAATTTAAAAGATGTTAGCGGTTTTAGTGTATTTTATTTTTAGGCATTTTCAGTAGGTAGAACTTGGAAACAGGACAATTCGGCAAGTGTGTAATATTATAGAAACTCTTAAAGATTTTTTCTTATTTTGCTTTTGTATAAGTAAAAGAGCTGCTCTCCTTACTTCTTATTGTGTTTAATCTCTAAAATTCAAAAAAATCTAATTTCTAAAATTGACATAATCTCTATAATTTTAAGACATATTTTCCAGTAAGTATTTGATTTTTTTGAGTTAGCTCCCTTTAGATCGAGGATAGCGAATTGTTAAAACAAAAAAACCTTCTGTTTCTGGACGTTTCTTAACAACTAATTTGTAGTTACTCTTATATTGCTTTATGGGCGTCGTATGATCAATTTACATTAGCCGCTTGCTCTTTTAACTACTAAGTGTCTTTTAAATTCTTTTAATCAAGAATTATTTCTCATCTGCTTTTTATTGCGATTCCTATACAAAGGCGTATTGAATTAGCCACCGGAAATTGTTTAAAATCCGTTAATTAAACTGAAAATAATTAACGTTAGTAGAAATAGAACAAAATAGCTACTGGTTTCTTATAGTAACTCGCGTATTAGATCGATCGCACATTGTAAGAAATATCTAATGTGTAATTAAATATTAAGATTAGATTTTTAGAATTTCCTTATAATATTGTTCTCTGACTTTGTATTCGCATATAGTTAAGTAATTTTTTTTTTATCTAAAATAAATCACTCGACAATATGTGATACTTACTTGCGATATTTCGTGTGTTAAATTACCTACAAGGGCTTTGATTCTGTACGTCAAATATTAAAATTATTACAATAAATCAGTGCGTTATTTGCTTACATTTTTCTGAGCGTCAATGTAACCGACTTGAAAGGTCTAGTACAATATGAATAAGAAATGGTGTCTTAGAATGTTATAATTCTTGTAATAGTAAATGGAATTTTTTTTATATCCCTTGCAATGTGCGGCCAGTCTAAGTGTTTAATTGACGCCGCGTGAACGAACAGTGTGAATTGCGGCTAAGATAGGATCTGCGATGGATAATTAGCTGCGCAGGCGCATGGAGCCGTTCGATTGTAGCTATTAGTACCGGTGAGATAATAAATATATTACCCACTGATATAACTTATGTAATTATATTGATTTTATATAATATAGTTTCAATTTCCCATTTCTAGATTAATCTCGGGCTTATGTTTTATACCTTAGGTGTCTAAACCAATGTATAAATAATAATTTATACTTACGATAAAGTAGCGATTTATCGGTACTTTGTACTTTATTCTTCAGTGTGGTGTTTTAGCCTACGGCATTCACCTACAGTACTTTGTATGAGACAGAATAAATCAGAACCAACAACACATCTTTAATTGATCCCAACCTTATATCAGTTTGTAGTGTGAAAGTCTAAAACTCTTCCTTCCTTCTAAAAAGTTCTTTCTTCTAAACGTTCTTTTTAACTTTAGAGTATTTTGACAGAATTTAAAAACTCTTTCATAATAAATTGTCAATATAAAATCACCTATCCCTACTGTCGTTGCAGTAACTATTTACTTATATCAAGCAATTCGTCGTAATATCAAGTGAAATAAATTAAATTCAAAGCTTTCTATACAGACGTCACAGTCAAACATTCTGATTAATAATATTATCTCGGAAACAGATTACGGTGTGAGCTGAAGTGACATAAATATCAGTCAAATGTAGGGTTGTCAACTTTGGAAAGGACCAACCCGGAAGAATTAGAAAGAAGGTCCTCGCGCAATTTTCTTTCCTGAGAAAATATAAGTAGCATTTTTCTTTCCTTTTATTAGGTAGGTATATTTATCTTTTTTACTAGAGGTCCTAGGAGATTTGTTTCATAGGAGATTTGGAGATCAATCATTATTTCTGGAGACTTGGGCAATTTAGAAGGGTTGGCAACCCTAGTCTTGCATTTAACAGAGATTTCCGAGAGGTGTATTTTCCGTAATTGATGTTTGAATTGTCGTGAGTTCACTTGTGTGACCCCTTCTAGAGACGGTTCTCGTATTAAGTAAATTATAAACGATATAGGGTATTACTGAAGTTACTTTTCGTTTAAGAATTGTATAAATATACCTGTTAGCTAACCCAAAGAAAAACGATTCTGGGTAGACCCAAATCGCCTAGCGGTATGAAAAATAATTTCATACTTACCAAACATAAAAAAATGACAACAAGAGTCTCATGTAGTACATGTGAGCATACAATAATATTTGGACGATTTCAGTCATATTCACGGAGAGGATACGGGATCGCTTTCACAGCACGTCCGCGGCCTCTCCCGTGCGTTGCTCCGCTCGTGACTTGTGGAGCCCTTCTCAGGAGGGCGAAGAATGGTCTCGCCCTCCCCACACCCCCCGCTGGTGCGTACACCGATAGTCCGGGGCTATACCGGACTGCGGTCCTCCTCTCGGCTGTATGAAAACGGATGCATAAGAGCCCCATCTCACGCAATATTCAAAGTACCTACTTCCTACTTGCATATATTGCATACGTTTAGTCAAATTATTTTTAATACTTTGAACACATCATACTAGCATCTACTCAAATAGTGATATCGTACAAAATATAAGCAAGTAAAAACAATATTCCGTACATTTTGACACGACATCAAACGCCAGGGCCGTGGAACATCAATAGGTACGCAGTGGGTGGACAATTACCGTGCGCTGTGCCCACCTGAATGCCTGCGGTAATTAATGATCGGCTACAAAAACAATGCGCAGTGCTTAAGGACGCGTCCTTTGTAGGGTGTCTGTGTTTTGGGGAAAATTAGGACAAGCATGGACTTCAGTTTATTCGAGATTTAGTTTTGGGTAATGTGATTGTGCAGCCTCTCAGTTTCCGCGCTCATGGCGGCCATCGCAGGGGTTTTTAGTGAGTGTAATCTCACATAACCCGACCTCCCCCTCAAAATTCGGCTATCTAGGAGGATTTACCCTGCATCAACAAAAAAGAGCCGTGGAACATCAATAGGTACGCAGTGGGTGGACAATTACCGTGCGCTGTGCCCACCTGAATCCTTGCAGTAATTAATGACCGGCTACAAAAACAATGCACAGTGGTTAAGGACGCGTCCTTTGTAGGGTGTCTGTGTTTTCAGGAAAATTAGGACAGGTTATATGTCCTAGATTTGAAGTAATGTGAAAGCATTTTTGTACACACAAACAAATTTTCTGTTTTCTACTCTTTCTTCTTGCGCCAGCATTATGGAAATAGTATGATAATATCAAGATTTATTACTATATTATACTATACTTTCTTTACTTTCCTTTTCCTCTCATTTGTAAAACTGTAACATTGTTTGTATTTCTAAAACTAAGGAAATGTAACAAAAATATATAAATGTGAAATAAATAAATTAAATAAAAAAAAATACAAAATTATTTATTGTCTTAATATAGGTATGTGCAGCGCTTTTGCCTGCTGATAGAAGAAATGTATATAGGTGATATATAGGTGATACCATAACACAATTTTATAACTAAGGAAAAACACCTTAACGATTTTAAATGCCTTTTTAAAAAGAAAGTAGTTAGGTAGTATTTTTCGACAGCCCAAAAGGGCTTAATTAATTTAAATGTAATGAAATGTAAAGATCTGTTATAACGTTTTATCTGTGGGAGTGACATTACGTACTTACATTTTTAACCGCCAAAAAAACGGAGGAGGCTAATCAACTCGTCATGTACCTATATTTTTTTTATCGAATTAATTAGTTAAGAATCTTGGTCTTCCTACGTTTTCTAGGATAACTCTTTGTTGATCGTTACGTGGGTTACAAGATGATAAATCGATATTGCTCCGAGCCGCTTAATTGGCTGCTTAGTTAAGCATAAGCACACGCATTGTTCGCAAATATAAATAGCTAAGTGTTTGCACCTTGCTCAATTTAATGTCTTATTTCAATAGCGATTACTATACTTCTTTGATGTAACACGGCGTATGGTAATTAAAACGATTATCGTTATGATATTAAAGTAATTTTAAGCTATTTTTAAATAACGATTGAATTATATGACGTGTAAACAGTAGGTACATGGTATACTTTTACATTTATTTTTTTTTACAAAAAATAGAAATTGTCGTTTTTGTCGACTTGCGGCAATGGTTATGAGTAGATTAAAAATGATCGAAAATAACTATAAAAGAGAAAAAAGACACCAGCTTTAAAAAGTATTTTTAAATTCTAAAACAATACAATTTTCGTTTACTTAAATATAAAATAATTAGAAACTTTTTTGTCTTAATGTTTATTATTTTAATTAAGTCCCATTAATAACACTAATCATCGAGAGAATAATTTCCTGGTCCGTAATGAATAGATTTTTTTTCAATGAAATATTCATATGAATTTAATTTAGGTAGTCATAATATTTTTAATTGATTCAAATTTATACATAATTAGGTCTTAAACCAATCAAAGTAGTAATAAGTGTCGGATTTTAAAGTAGTATTGAGTCGTAAAAATAATTTCTCGTATTTAAATCACGTTCGCACTAGGAAAATATGTATGACTTCAAGGCCCAATGAAATTTGTCATTCACGGTCTGTGCGAGCTGCGTGTGCGCAAGTAAAATATGTATGTACCTACACGCCTGAATATTGAGGATTTTCTTCTGATGCACACCGAGCGCTGAGCGCATGCTTTAGAATATTTATATTAGGTAAAAACAGAATTTTGATACTTGGTGGGTAAGTCGTAGTTTGTTTTCCTATGAAATGGCAAGTAATTAGATTATGTAATCTTTCATAACTGAAATAATTACTAATTTCCGCAGTCTTAGAGTGGGTTTCAGTTGTTCTAAATAAAATTAGATAGAGTACTTGTATAAAAAATTACCTTTTAAAACCTTTTTTAAGTATTTTTCCCGGACTCAAGGATTTATTTATAACGGATCAAACAGACATACTTTTGCATTTATAATATTTGTTTTGATGTTATCTGTCACGGCCGTGCACGCTATACGCGGAAGTTTCTAGATGAATTTTAATGCGCTTTAACACAGAGATAGTTCATATCTTTTGAGACAATCTTAACGGTATTATTTATCTTAAGAAATTGCAAACAACTCAATGAATATTAAAAGAATTATCAGGCTAAACTACAGAACTAGTTATGTAGTATATACTTACCTGTATATAGTATTAGATATAATGTATGTTTGAAGGTATTCATTCATATTATTATAATAGTAATCTAAAAAGAGAATTATCAAGATATAGTGACTCATCACGATATCCATGGAACCCATAGATAAATGGGCATACTTTTAATAAAGACACTCACTATTACGAAATGTTATCCCAAGGGGGGGTGAGTTTTTACTTTTCTAAAAAGAGTATACAAGAGTGAAGCCGCAAGCATTAGTATTATTAGGCATATATTTTGTTAATAATAGTGTTATTAATACTAAATAATACAAGTGTGTCCCAATCTTAACAAGGAAGGTTCATCATCACGTCTCTCCGAAAATTACTGACGTCGAGTTCGTGCGCTGTGAATTTTTAGTTCGGCTTCCCTCTTCCTAGTGGCTGTGGCCTCAAGGCCCTTCAATGTTCATAAAACAAATACTGTGATAGACTTTATAATTTGATTCATTTGCTTTTTTTGACGCAGGGTAAATTTTCATAGATTCCCAACTCCTGGAGGAAAAACCTCTGCGATGGCCGCCATCAGCACGAAAACGGAGAAACTGTAGGACTTTCACATGCGCATCCGCTGCTCCTTCCGAGATTCATCCCTTAACCCATTGAATACGGATATTGATTGCCACGATGTATGGATATATAAGTAGTTGGTTCCAGAGATAAATTAATTACATAGGGTACCAAGATACGTAGTTTCGGCATCCTCTTATGTCTCTAATCCTATAGAAACCCTGTGATCAAATCCGGCACTGATACCAGATACGTATATGTAGTCGGCATTTAATGTAAGTTATTTCAACTTTTTAAGTTATTTTTTTAGACTAAGGTACTATCAGGCTGTAATTTAAGAGTAATTTTTTTTATGAAGTTACACATACATTTTCTATGTTAACAGTAAGGCACGGATTCCTTGAGAACATTGCTTGACACCCTGTACTTTTCAACCACCATGATTTTGCATCAATAATGTTACGGCATTGCTAATAAACCAAAGCATTAATCAGTATTACGAGTAAGACAACGGCTAATATTAGTTAAACGTATTGTATGTATTTTATTGAGAGAAAGACATGAATAACTCGACTTTTGAATTTTACTAAAATTATGAAAGTATTCAACGATCTAAAAGTGAATTAATGTCATTTTAAAGAACAAGAAGGTATTTATTAAATTAAATTGTGAGCAATTTATATAGTGGTTCCATTTCGAATCAAATGCCAGCTATGTAAAGCCAAAACTCAACTGATTTACCAAATGCAGTATCTAAACGATTTGTAAAAATTTACCAAACGAAGAAACCTAACGGTACAAACATACATATGTATGGGATAATTCTCTCACGAATTATTGCGTACATATTTACCTCCTTCTACGGTATTTTTAAACATCAAGGAGTTAAATAGTCAAATCTTCATAAATCACTCGCCAGACCGTTGCTCTCAGTCTGAACATTTCCCAATAGTTCAAAGACGGCGAACTAGTATCGACGTGTACCAAATATCTAAGTTATTTAAATCTAATCCAGCAAAAAAGTTAATGAGCTGTAGCAATCAAATACGCTCTCAATTTATAAACAAATAGTTTCGAAAGTGAAACGGCGATAATTAGTGTATTTTAAGTATCGATTAACTAACTAACAGCGTTTTAATTGAAATGGTTCCGTGAAATATCCAGTCGTTTACATCGGTTTTTGGTTAATGTTAATCGTGGTGTAAATTGATATCGATGATCGGATGACTTTTGTATAGAAATGTCTAATTTAGTTGTTTTAATTCGATGGTAGGACTTTGTTGATTGAAATTAATTCAATGCATTTTTATACCATTTATTTTACATTATAAATAGAGAGATAGAGTAAGAGAGAAGAAAAGAAGCGAAAGAATATCAAATATCAAATATACTTTATTGTACACCAAAACAGAAGAATTGAAATTGAAATTGAAAGAATAACAAAACAGAAGAATAATAAAAAGAATGGTACAAAAGGCGGTCTTATCGCTAAAAGAGCGATCTCTTCCAGACAACCTTATTTCGGTTTTTTATTACCTTAAAACTGACCCAAAATCACAGTTCACATCAAACATTCTAACACATTACATAAAAAATGTCCCTCTAACGAATGTAAAAAAAAGTACACTATTGAGGAAAATGGGACACAATTACTAAAATCCTTAGATCTTCCTTACCTTATTCAAGTTACAGATGACCTTCCTCGCCTCCCTGCAGTCCGGTGGGTTTTGTAAATACTTGAGTCTTCTTTGCACGAGATCGCTAACATTCGCAGCTTCTGTCCGCCGCCATTCGTGGTAACCATCGAGTTCTGGAAGTTTCTGCTGATCCGATAGTAACGATCTGGAAATATATGATGGGTGAAAACATCTGCCAGAATTTTTTCTAATAAAACTATTTGAATATGAAAATAAACAGTATGGGACAAGATAAAGTCGTGAAATTTGTGAAAATTCTCAATGATATAATTCATAATTCTGGCTGCTTCTATACCAAAGCGTAGGATTGTAACATATTTTCAACAAAAATTATCCGATCACCATGTCAAATATGATTTTTTTTATTTCAAAATGGCCTAGACTGACTCCTCGACATAGCTCAAAGGCAAATGACAGATGGCTATAAAAACATACTTTGAGACAGGACTACCGAATCATTTCTGAAGAAAAGAAATTTTGACGTTCTATAAAACTAAACATTTTATATACTGTAGCATATTAATATCAAATCCTCAACACACTGGTAGCATAATAAAACTGCAATACACATTACATTTATCTTACAAACAATCAAAATCCTACCTTTTTCTATCAGCAACTTGGTCCAATATCGCCTGTAGCTTGTCCGCTTGGACATCATCACGGATGAGTTTGGTCAGTTCATGGTTTATGAAGTACCATATCTCCTTGGTATTGGAATATACCCTTCGCCTGAGGTTTTCATACTCCTCTGAGGGCCCACCACCATTGTGGAGGAACGCTGACGTTTCTATGTCGTTTAGGTTCACGTTAAGTCTAAAAAATAAATTAGACCAGAAGTTTACAAATTTAATAAAAAATTAGGATCGGGATTTGATATAGTAACTTCCTACGAGACGTATCAGGTCTAGCCAGTTGAACTATGAGCCGTTTCAATCATGATGTCGAAATTCTTGATAAGATTTTATGAGCATAAAATACATAATGGGTGCGATTTATAAAAAACTTTATAATATTGTTTTTGCTTCCTTGTTCAAGTAAATGTTTATTTATGTTAATGAAATAAATATGGTTTATTTACAGAACCAATGTATTATTAGCACGTTAAGTAAATTCCTAATCAAAAACAAATTACACAAACTTAATCTATCTAAATGGGAAATATAGATTAAAATATTGTAACATATTTTGGTCATCTACAATATCCACTGTAAACGATGAGACAAAAGGAACAACCGAAATACAAAACAGTACCAGTAACCAAAAACAAACATTTATAAAAAAAAAAACAAGCCGCCAAAAATATTCCACAAGCACCAAAGGGTGAAAAAAAAAAATTGGAAAACGTACCCCGAGGACTTCTTTATCTGTGCAATCAGATTCGTGTGTTGTTGCTTCAGCGACTCCAACTGTAGGGAGACGGATTTTAATCTCTCTTGAAAGTCGGCCGTTTCCTCTGTATTGCCGTCGCATCTGAAAAAAAAAACTTTTGTTACAGAAAAACTTTCCCCCTACGCTCTGCGGCTAGCCCTGAGAGTCCATTCCCACTTGTGTGTCAGATCCGGATTTTAATCGGATGTCGGCGTTTCTGTACAAATCTACGATTTTTAATCGGACGACAAGTGTGAATAGCTTCATATAAAATGTTCTGCCACTGGAGCATCCGATTAAAATCCGGGCACACAACAAGTGGGAATGGGCTGACATGGAAATCGTTTAGTGTTTGTAGTGGCGACTATATGCACTTTGTATGTGTGAGTTGTATTATACTTTATATAGTTTTATGAGTCATATGAGTTTGATATATGACTGGAGTGTATTTACCTTTATGAGCAATATTGCTTCAAGTTATCTATTAACTATTTATTATTAGTTTGAACGTGAAAATGTATGAAATAGTTGTTTTCACGTCAAAAATATACTCCCATATGATGGCACGTTAATAAAAGAGAGATCTTTGACCGATATTGGAAAAAATGCTGTTATTTTTAGGAGCTCCACTATGTCATTGTGAGATGTACAAGCTTATTGAATAATATACTCGTTTAATTAAAAATAACTATTATATAAAATAACAATGAAACAAATACAAATTACCGCATATTATTAAATCTGTTGTTGTTGAAAAAAGATATTGTTACTCGATCATAACAATGGACATGCAAAAATGCAATATTTTATGTATTTTATATGACTTTAGTAATTAAGGCAAAACAGTTTCATATGAGTCTTAATTACAGAATATATACTGTTAGAGAATCTTGGCTGAATAGGATTCAACATGAGACAGTTATGACATTAAAAAAAATAAAAAGAGCGCCAATTACAATTATTCTGTGTTCGGATGTATCGATCGTGTATTGAAAATATTGTTTTGTTCGTTATTTAAAGATTTGGTGTTGTTAATTAATTTAATACTAATTGTGTATTTTTGCATATTTGTCTAAATTGTAAAGTCCGCTTCTGGTCTATAAGATTACCCTATAAATTGAATAGAGCAAGGCAATATATTTTTTCGAGTTATTGTTTAAATCTCATTGAACCAATATTATTTATTTTATTGAAAACCAGATTTACCGACGAAAAACGACTTTTTTATGACCGCACAATCTTTACGAAGCGTTACGTTATTACAATGCAAAGAAATTGTTACTACGACGGAGAAACATAAACGTTAATTAGAAACGATCATTAGTTTTTTATAGCTTTTAAATATTAGTATTAGGTTGAATAATATTTTTCTCATTAAATATAGTATTTTTAGGTTTTATTTTACTTTGTCTGCTATGATTAACTTAAACGTAACGTAACACAGCCTGTACACATCCCACTGCTGGGCATAGGCCTCTTCTCCTATTAGGGAGAAGGTATCGAGCTTAATCCAACATGCTGCACCACTGCGGATTGGTGGATATAAATGTGTCAGACTTTCTTCCGGCACATGCAGGTTTCCTCACGATGTTTTCCTTAACCGCCGAGCTCGAGATGAATTTAAACACAAATTTAGCACTTGAAAATCCAGCGGTGCTAGCCAGGGTTTGAACCCGTGACCTTTGGTTAAGATCCACGTGTTCGCACCACTAGGCCATCTCGGCCCTTAACTTGATTAACATTTAGTGCATCTTTATCTTGTCGTAATAAATGGCAGGACATGTAACCAGTACATAGTAAATCCTCTGGGAGAGTTTTAGTCTTGCTCCCCCCCCCCCTTCCAAATAAACCTTGGTTAATTCCTGACGAATATATTCAGCATGCCATTAGTTTTGACTCCCGGGTCACCCCAAACCACAATTCTAGATCCTTATTAGGCACTCATTATAATGTATTATTATAATTATTCAACGAAATAAAGTATTATTGACTATAGGTAACTATCTTCTAGGAATTTCCATTGGGCAAGATAAAGATGCATCGACTCTTGGGAGACTTGCCAACTTAAAATTGCTATGTGTTATTTGTTCCTTAATGAGGGTCTTAATTTTTTCCCATCCAAGTTCTGATCCATCATTACTTAGAGCAATGCCATTGGCACTTTAGTTTCATTGACTAATTTTTTTGCATAAAGATATTTTTTCTTCTTATCTCTTCACAGTGTGCATAATTAAACATTACATTTTGAATATTTTTCCTCATCGATAAAATCACATACAAATAATTCCCTCTAAGAAAGTATGAATCCCCATGTTATGTTAATCTATTCCTAATCTAACATGTGTCACTAACACAAAGCGTTTGTCGTCTGAACTCTACAACCGTTTACGTTGAACCATTCATATCAATCTGCTTAACAAGACTTGATTCCTTTATCAGATGACTTTGATAACAATTGACCGACGGCTTAATGTATTCTGTGATTTATTATTATTAGTCTTTACAACATACTAGCTGTAACTTCGTTTTTATGTGTAAAATATTGTAAAGAATATAAAATACAATATATTGTATACTATATAAAATATAAAATAATGAGTACAAATAAAATACGTGTATGAGTTATATGATGTCGTATATTTTATTTTATATTTTGTAATAAAAAAAAGTGAAGTAATATAAAAGCAAATGCAATTCTACGGCTCTTTCCAAGAATTCCCAGCAAAATACCAATTAGCATTTCTATCCAAAAAAATGTGCAGTCGTCTGAATCTGAAATCGACAATTATGTCCCAAACTAAAGCGTCCATTGTCATCTCGATGAGGCGTAGACGAAGCGATATCCCATTGTTATAATTTCCCATACAAAATGCGGGGTAAAATAAAACTTTAATACGAATATCCCCGTCAGACATGGACAAACTTCGGCACCGCTCCTCTACAATAGATGTCCCGTTTTACCCCGCGGCTGCTCGTTACTACGGCGGAACTGTATATTTTAAAATTAAATTTTCATGCTTGCTGTGGCCCCGGGCTGAGGTTAAACGCAAGTTGAACATAATTTTCAATTTCATATTAGATAAGTTCCGAAGGTACTTTTTATAGAAAATTATTTTTAATTTTTAGTCTCTTTCTTGGAGTGTGTGCTATCTTTGTTGCATCTGATTTATAAACAAATTTACGTTTACGTATTCTTATCTTATATAAGGCTTTGGCCTTTCAGAAGATCAAGATAAGAAAATATAAACGTTCCAAAATGTTCTGAATTTTAAGTTGCTCATTAACATACGTCAGTACTGATAAATTACACTATATTCGCCTGAAAGAAAACTATGTAGGTTTGAGGCAATATCATAAATTAGATTTTAGTAAATAAGCGGGAGATATAACACTTCAAAGACTGGAATACTTAATTTAAATATAATTTGTTCATTTAATAATACAAAATGTAGTGTATACAAGTATACACATACGTTCTATGAATTTTCTAATCTACGCACTTCACACTGAATGTTTCTTGAATAGGTTATCTTGATGGTTTTCCAAAGAAAGTTTATTATACATAAATAGACTATTTACGCAACCATTCCTTCAAATTAATGATTAATTATTTAGGGTTAATGATTTATTAGGGTTAATGATACTTATATTAGAGCCGAGATGGCCTAGTGGTACGTACGCGTTGATCTTAACCAAAGGTCACGGGTTCAAACCCTGGCTATCACCGCTGGATTTTCAAATACTAAATTTGTGTTTAAATTCATCTTGAGCTCGGCGGTAAAGGAAACATCGTGAGGAAACCTGCATGTTCCGGAAGAAATTCTGACATATGTATATCCACCAATCCGCAGTGGAGCAGCGTGAGAAGAGGCCTATGCCCAGCAGTGGGATATGTACAGGCTGTGTTACGTTACGTTTACGTATACGTAAAAGTTCACTTTCAAAGTTAGACAAATAAAATATAAAAATGAAAATACTATTTTTATACTCATAATGTTTTACTCTATAAACAAACAACCCATAATAATAATAAAAACTATGCACCATTATGTAAAGCTACTCGTAGTTGCTTTAATGCGATGCACGATACATGCAACAGAGTAGCATAGCGTGTGTGGACGTAGAAATAGTAATTATCATCAAATTAAAATAAAAGTATGTATGTTCCTAACCTACATTAAATGGTGTTAGTAAGATTTATCGTTATCTAGACTAATTTTACGTAATGATTAAAGTGAAATTCTACTAATGTCATTTTTAATTTGATTTTTTATTTATTATTAGTCACCATATCCATGTAACGCAATGTATACGACTGCACGCCCCTAAACTGTTAATAAAAATACATACACAAAAACAAAATTTTGAAGTTATACATATTTCATATTACCCTTTCACACGGCTAAAATTAAATACATCATTAGTACTTAGTTACGAGAGAGCCGAAAACCTAACACTCTTCTTTAAGTCCTTGCCTCGCATCCTCTTTTTCTTTTTTCCCCTAGTTTTCGAATTTATGGCTCTTATACTACATCTATCCACGGACAGCAGTGGTCACGTATGGACAGAACAATCACCTACCCAAATGCTGCTTCAAGTACTATTTTTACAAAAAAAAAAAAAAAAAAAACATTTGACGGGAAACCCCAACGCCCGCCCAACATAACAAAAACCATTAGTAATTCACTACCCACCTCAGAGGCGATATCACAAGGTACGTGACGGTAATCCATATGAACAGCGGTACGACGACCACGCGCTATCATAAAGAATCAATTTAAGCCCGACTGGAACCGAGAAACCTTCCACAGGCCGAAAATTTAAGACCTTCCCTTACATCGCCCTTCTCCCCTTATTACATTTTTTTTAATTGGAACACGCATTTAAGGGCTTTCTGGTACCACAAGTAACCACACAGCTTTGATCACATACCTTCACCCAAATTCTCGTTTAACCGCTTTTTTTACACAAAAAACATTGACGGAATTCACAGCACCCACCTCAGAGGCGACGACCCACAGCAGCACGACGGCCAAGCGCTTCCATTTCATCAGGTACATCATAAAAAACCCATTTAAACCCGACTTCCCAGTTGGTAAAATATAGAAATTATTTTACAGGGAACCCCCGGACAAGCGCGTAAAATTTAAATCCTTGTCCTACTTCCCCCTTCTTCCCTTATAACATTGTTTTTTATTTGAACACGCATTACGGCCTTTCTGGTACTACAGGTATCCATGACCAGCAGTGACGCTTTTAACCAAATGCTTATTTAATAACATTTTTTCCACAAAAAATGCTGGCATTACAGAAACCATTAGCAACTCTTAACACTCACCTCAGAGGCGATATCACGAGGTACGTGACTGCGATCCATATAAACAGCAGCACGACGGCCACACGCTTCCATTTCGTCAGGTACATCATAAAGAAGCCATTTAAACCCGACTGCCCGCCGGGATAGAGTTTCATCATGAACTACGCATCCTCATGTCTTCTGCTAGGACATTTTTGGTGCACTGAAACAAATATTTCTTGTTATTCACTTGTAAAAATATCTGGTGAGGCTTAGACTTAAACAGTTAGTAGACGTCGGTTAGCGTCGTCGAATAGACGGGTGTTTGTATAATAATGCACCTACGGGTTAACTTATTTGTCACCCCCATATTACAATAATAATGGTAGACTTTATGGATGCTATGGATAAATTGTAATGGTAGATGTCCATTCGTCCATTTGTAAAGTATCGTTTTGAGGGACGCGTCAACACGAAGGCCAGACAAAATGTCGAACTAAGCGATCTCCCTAAATCCTTTAGACCGATACAGTGAAAAGTAATTATTAACATACAAAGTCACTAGCTTACGCTTTTAAGTTATTAATAATTTTATCATCTAAATGTTCTAAGTTTTTATTATTTTTTATTTTCCCATTTCAAATACAATGTATCAATTGCACTGACATACATTTCTTCAATCTTGACATCAAAATCATGAATAAATTATCATTTTGATTAATACGGGTTCTTTTTAACTACTTTCAGTGCACTACTTACAAGATAAGTGAGCTCTCAAATATGCAGATCATTATTCTAATTTTTCATATTATTATTTTTTCGCAGTCGGGGAATTACTAATCCGATTTGAAAAGTTCTTGTTTCATCAGATAGTGTATATAGGTATAGGCCATATACAACCCATAAGAACGAATCAGAAACATGACACAACAGCGAGTGAAACCACATGGAGCAGCTAGTAAATACATATTACGTATAACTGAAAATCTAAATTCAATAATCATTTAGTCGCTCAAGCATATACACAGAATACTGCTTAGAGAGCAAAACGAAATTAATTTACAAAAATTATTACGTTTACCAAATGCATTTTTCATGCAATTGCAGAAAAAGCAAGGAATACCTAAACTATATACTAAATAAATATACATAAAATATTTTTTTAAACTATTTTTTTCTAAAAAATCAACCCCGTTGCCGACACCCCCTGTCTCCTCTCTCCTTTTGTATAATTACAAACTTTGGTAAACCACTAAAGTGCAAGATGAAGAACATATAGTCTAAATCGGCCACAACTTGAGCTGATTGATGCAATATATGGAGTAACAGGATGCCAACGAAATTGGACCATTTGCTGATCGTGAAATCATTGAGCGCACCTACTGGGGACATACCTAATGATAATACTACGATATCATATTTTACCAACACAGTTATATCGTTATAAAAGATTAAATGAGAAAATTAGAAGCAGCTATTGAAATGAGTGTAGGTATTTTACAATGATCCGAAAGTTTTTATTTAACTCAAAGTGTTAAAAACTAAGGTCGTGGTCACTCCTAGAACCTTTACTAACAATAAGTAGAAGTTGTCTGGCTGTCTTGCAAACAGACTGTGGATATGGGCTTGTTCTAAATATAATAACGAAGAAAATAAGGGTAGGTACGATATGTGAACTGGACGTTATGACCCGATAGTCAAAGACCAACCCTAAACTTATTGATTGAGAGATAACACCTACTGTCTGCAAGTATTTCTTATGTGAGATTATTAAAAAAGGAAATGATATAAGACAAATCCTAGTGATGTTAGTTGTAAGTTAGTTACGCTTGCTATATAACATTAACTTCGCTTCGACCTGCCCAGTGTGAGCACAGAAGGCCGGTTGTTAATAAACAATATGAAAATACATTGCGATAAGTTGCAGTATGGAAAAACTGGAATAACCTGCCGTAGGCTTAACGACAGTGCGTCAACAATAGATACAAATATGAGTAAAAAGTACATTGTATCCATACAATGGCTTAACTAGGTAAATGTGTTTTTATAAAACAGCGTGACATTGTTTCAAATTAATTGGCAACCAATTTAAAATTTCAATAATAGTTACTTTTTAAATTATTATTTTTTTATTTAAAGGCTTAATTCAATCAATAGGATAGAATTGGAACCTAGCAATATTTCTTACAACTAAGTTAAAATAAATTCAAAAAATATTACTTACAGAAAAACTCAACCGAATTGATATTAGACTTATATTTTGACCGTGGGAGAGCCATGCATTTGCACGAATGGGCCGGCTCGACCGGAGTAATACCACGGCCTCACAGAAAACCGGCG
>DVXP01000833.1:0-17545 GCA_018235645.1 Junonia grisea | reverse complement strand
CAGACCCTGGCTAAATCCGGGAAAAATGCTAGGAAGAAGAAGAAGAAGTCTTTTATGGGTGAGAGGTTGATGTAATGTAGCTAATAAGTATCTTTAATAAACTACTTACATAAAAAGTCATATTAATATTTACCTATTGTAGAAAGAAGGAACTTATGATATATTTACTCATGCAAGTCAATAATTAGACAACAATTTTATTTTTTCCCAATGAAATATTATACTAAATATGCGACGCCAAAAACCTGTACATATAGGAGTAGTATCTAAAACAGTTCTCTTGTGTGTAACGCTTTAACATTAAACCAGAACATGATAGTCGACAGTCGCATGCAAACGGCCCATAAACAGCAGCGCTAATACGAAAACTTGTCCATTACAAACAATATATTAACCGAAATGTTGTTTCGTTATACTTCCCAACTTCTTTCATTTACCACTTTGATCGTAATTATTATCAACTCTGTAATTACTCGGATACCGCAGCAACTTTTATTTAAAGCATAAAAAGTCTTTGATAGTAGATACAATTATTTGCTTTATTTTTCTTTTAATTATAGTAGATAGTCTGTAGACAACAGTAAATCCATGTGAAATGAAGTAAATGTATATTATTTTATGTGGTATAAAATACCATGAAATGGTTCAAAACTGGTACATAAATTAATATGTTACGGTAAATGTGATTACTTGAAATGATTAATTATGATTTATTGATATCATAATTTTAGAATTTTACATGATCAAGAAACTTAAACTTCTATAACGAGTCAAATTGCTGAAATATTTGTGTATCATTTAGATTTTAGATTGTTGCGAACGAATTTGCAACAGTTGCTTAATTATTCCTTAGCTTGAAACATGTTTATTGGACGCAACTTTTATTCGCGACTAATAAAAGGGACTCGAGTTACAAAATTTATATTATTCGTAATATGTAATGTTCCTTTAGTTTTGAAATATATGTATATGATGTCAGCAGTTAATTATTCTAACAATTAAAAAAACAAAGGTTATGAGTTGCTAATCTACATAACTTTTAATCGCTTTCAAATTAGAAATAGATTGGTCGTAATTACACGGTATTCTTTCAAATCAATAAAGAACTTTTCTTTGAAACTTACAAAGAAGAACAAAACCAAATAGTTTGAACAATGAAGCTATGACAAAAATACGAACCTATTGACATGATACGTAACTTAATTATAAGGACATATACAAAAGGTACAAAGTTTGTTGTCATCGAAACAACATTATTAGGCATGCAGTGAGTGCAACAGCGGGATAGGTACAGCACTATCGGTCATTAGTCACACGCTATTTAGCAGTTAGCGTGGCGGGCCGATTTATCAATACGACATTTATTTTCTGTTAATCGCGCTTGGATATTGAGCCGATGCTACGATAGGGATGAAAAAATAATTCAATAATTGTTATTGATACAGCGTAATGGAAAAAAAGTACGGAGTACGATAGCGTCGGACATTTTTTTATTTCTTTGTTATTGAAATATTAATTATTTTTCGTTTCGTATTTCATTTAACTTTGGTTTCAATTTTTATTTTATTCATCGTCGTTGTCTTAAGGCCTTAATGTTTATTACATTAGGTATTGCTTAACATATCACAAAGTTCACAGACTATTGTATCGATTTACATCAACCCAAAACTAGTTAAAAGATAATTCCAGTTTCCAACACATTGTCAAAGAACGCGTCAGTAACCATGAAATGAATCTACATTTTCCCAGCATCAGGACTCAGTATATTAAGTCCAGTGCGAACGTTCGCCATATTTAACCGTTATCAGCGGTTCTCGTCCTCTCAGCGCATTCATCGCCCGATGATTTACTTACGGCTTATCCACCTAGCTGACTTATGGAGCACGGAACGCTGCGGAATGTTCCCTGTTCGTAAATTTAAATGCTACACCTCTTAATACGTTGGTGGAATTGTTTAACGTATGCTGCTCTTAATAGGAATCGAGAAACAATTCAACGTATGAAGCTACACTTAATAAAACGCTTAAACCATTTAATGTATTAAGATAAATGATATTGTGGGGTCCTCTGTAAGTTTAAAAATCGTTACGTCAAATCTATTCATTATTGTCAAAATTGTAAGTTGGGTCTGTAAATTAAATTAGTGAAAGAAAGTGTTGTTTGTGTAAACTATTAAATACCTATAATGAAATGCAATAAAAATATTAGGTACTAAATGAGTAAATGTTCAAATGAGTAAAACTACTTAAAGTTGAAGACGTTTTTACAAAAATACGAATGTTTTTAAAACGTTGATAATTTCGCAATCGATTCACTTCGATTCAGCGAACAAAACTTTTTTTTTTATTTTAAATGCATACACTATACGCAGATAATAATTGCGTTGGAAAACAAAAGAATACGTGCATTGGTTTCTGTTTTTATTTTTGGCGCGTGCGTTCAGACGGATTTGCGATAATAGAAGGTACGCGTATGTAAGTGTACACGATAAACAGTCGCGGTTTAAGCCTTGTTCTTTTTACTTTTTTTCTTCTTTTAACAAAAAGAGACCTTACGGCGTAGGCGAGATTTTTGGTTGTGTGAGTGTTGTGTTTTGCTTGTGTGCGGGAAAAACAACATAATGTTGTTTAAGCAGATTTTATGTTTTCTTGTCTGAGCGGCTTCTCGGTGAGATATATGGTTGTTGTTATAAAACTATTACTGTCATCATGTTTTGTAATACGTGGTATAAACATAAAAGTTTAAAAGATGAAATTAAAATCGACCATGCAACTCGTTCAACAGCAAAACTCAAATATTGATAAGATAGCTTAAGTTAGTTAAGATTTACTTATTAATACAGAATCATCAAAAAGCAAGATCATTCTAGTAAATTATTTTTGGGTAACTATGAATGTAATTTACTTTGCGGCAGTGTGAAGAAACAGTATTTTAGAAACTAGCAAAACGGTCTATCCAATTAGCTTTACATTCCTGTAAGCATTGATATCGGAACCGTTACATTGACTAAGGTATAACAAACTAAACAAATCGAACACCCCTCATTACCACATTCGGATCGTGGAGTGGACTTTAGATTGCTCAGCATTGATTCCGATGATTCAGTCGCGGCGGTCATTATCATTACCGTGCGCTCGGAATCCATTAATCACGTTGGTATTCCTGAAACGGAGGCTTCATCACCCTCCCCCTAGTGCCTGGCTAGTGATGGGATTAATCGATTTTAGGAATCGAGTTTGGATATCGAGAAGTAGAGTGCGTTTAAATGGTTATTATATCGAATTGGTTTGGTCATGGGAAATGATTAATTTATGAACATGCTATTATATTAATAATTGTTACTGAAAAAATATTGTTTGACTGAAAGTTTTTTTTAATATGTTGTATTTATGTGTACTGTGTGTATAGTCTTGGTTGTGTGTTTGTGTAATCGTGAAGTGGACTTTAGTCGCGGCGGTCATTATCATTACTGTGCGCTCGGAATCCATTCATCAGGTTAGTATTTCTAAAACGGAGGCTTCATCGCCATCCCTCTAGCACCTAGCTAGCGATGGGAGGAATCGATTTTAAAAATCGTGTATCAAATTGATTTGGTAACGTGAAATGTTTAATATTTAATAATGGTGCGCACCTTCAAGTACTTATTAGGCACGTTATTGAATTAAGTAATAATTTTAATAGAAAAAATATTTTATTCAATATAAATAATGTTTTTTTTTATATACTTTAAGGTTCAATTTAGAAATTAAAAAAATTTAATACAGCTTATATAGTTGTAACGAAAATTAAATTAATCATCAAAATGTTTCTGTAACTGTTATTACTTGAGAGCCCATCACTACCCAAGTACCTGGACGCACTCGTGCATTCACCCTTCCCTTATCAGTTTTGATGTAGCGAGTCGCGAAAACAGGGCGGAACTAGATAGGAAAGGAAATGACACGTATATTTTCAAGTTTATGCTTTCCTCAATAATATGAAACTTATTTTTTTACGATCACTTAAGTTATTTTTTCTTACAAACCTAGCACTACTGTACTTATGTACATACAGAAATAGATACACGACCAATGCAATGTATTTGTATAGTACCAAAAAAAAAATCTTTAGTGATATAATTTTTAATTACATTTTATTGAGCACTTTTGGCTCTATAGGTAATGACAATTCTCTCTTTATAATTTTATTGTGAAAATATTTTTTCTGTAATTTTACAGAGTTTTTTGTATTAAATCAAGAGCAATATTGTCTTCAATAGCTGCGGTTAATACGAAAGTAATTAAACGTTAAGCCACAATTCGTCCTCTTGTATGCGAACCACAACTGTTTGTGTTCTGTCTATTCCACTAATGCGTTGCAGAGCATTGATATTCTGCATACAATCCTGATTCGATTCGAGATGAGCCCAGTTATTAAATCAGTTGGATAAACACCAAACACCTGTGCTTCCAGATTTGCATAGGCACACATGAAAATCATCGTTAATTTGCATAATATAATACGATAAGTTTATATCATGTCAAGCCGTGTCATAGTTCGTATTGAGTTCTGTTTATTCAACGGAATAAGGTTTACATTGATTTTTATTGATTTAATTTGTAGGCTGATTGAGCAAGGGATATTTTGAATAATAAACTAGTTTTGACACTATTTTTTTATTGACGGTGTAGTCTAAAAAGTATTGGAAATAGTAAACTCTTACTAATTTAATTTATTTTATGTTTTTTTTTTATGTTAAAGTACGAATCAACACGTAATCAACAGCTTTATATTTATTCGCATCTTATTATTATTATTATTTTTTTACCTGCTTGGTTAAGAACGTAGACGAATAGCAGGCCACGTGAAAATGCGAGTGAAATAAATACATAAGTACTAGGTATTTATTTTTTCTTTTACAAAACTTTGGTTTCATCTGATAAACTTTTAACATATAAACTTTACATCTTGCAAAAGTTTTGTTAAAAGTTAAAAAAACCGTAATTTTGATTGTGAAATTGCCATGAAACATTTGATATATAATAATATTTATAAAGACCTTTTTATGCTTCTTCATAATATTTTTACATTTTAAAATTAAAACAAAATAACCGCATTTTTTTATTCAAACAAATATTAATACATAATATTCATTAATTCCCAATTAAACTTTAGTAGCAGTAGGACTGGAGCTTAAACCATAAGGCTGTTCTATTGATAATTGCGTGCTGAGTTAAACATAACCTATATTTTTTTTCGCAAGATACGTACAATGTTTATACACAGTTTTAAAGTTGAAACACAAAAGTACGTACTAAGAAATGAAACGTTAAAGTCTACAAAATGTGTTACTTGTAAGCAAATAATGAATATTTAATTTCTCATACGGAATCAAGGTTCAGATTTGTAATTACGACCACTGTTAAAATACGGTGCTTCTATTCACCGTGCTATCGGTTCCTGATAATGCGAGCATAATACGTTAGCAATCAGCAAGTTATCTTAATTAAGATCTGATAAAGACAATCAAGTAATCGGACTATAAATGGCATCAGTCTTTGTGCACGTCAAACAGTTCGATTCCATATAATTGAGTCCAGGAAATCGGACATGAACCTTCCCTTAATTGAGATATGTGATAGTGTAATGATTAACTCGATATATTGTGCATTAATCGATTCTCAGATCAATCAATTATCTATAATATTAATGTGATAATTTATTGGAGAATTAGCTATTATGTGCTAATAGAAATTAACCCGTTTTGATCCTGAAAATATTGTATGTGTAATTTTCTGTATTGTGTTGTTTAAGTTAGTAAATAATTTATTTACAAGTATATACATTTTAATTAAATATTATATAATAAATGATAATACAAAAGAACTGGGCGTATTTTTGTTTAGTCTAAATATTATATTTCCACAAAACATCGAAAGTTAATTTAATAAACATTTAGACTTCACAGTTTATATTTTGCACTCTTAAATGATAGTTCAAAGAAAAAAGAAAAAACGAGACGACTTAATCTTATCTAAGTTTTTATTTTTTCGCTGAGACGATATCACGTGATACTCCAAAGCACGTCTAATTACACCGAGTAATAAAAGAAAGAAGCTACCACCTACTTTCATTTCAACGTAATAACTCACCTTCAGGACTCGTGTTTTTATTATTTTTACGAGGAAAGTTATTAAAACTTGTTAATTATTTAGCAGCTTAATGTCTGGCAACGAGGATATAAAATGTTTTCGGTGCTATTTTCAGGAGAACGGGATCTGTCGGTCAGATAAATACGTTGTTCTTAGAAACTATATATTGTTTTAAATGGGGGTAACGGTAAAAACATAGGTAGAATAAAAGTTTAAGCATGTTTAGTTTACTTGTACTTTTTAAATTAAATATAATACGAATACATAAAATGACGAGTTATTTTAGGTCTATTTTCTAAATTAAGTAGCTACACATATTTATATTACGTCGTCATCACTTGCGTAAAAAATATTTTCAAATAAAAACACAATCTCATTATGGCGATCGTTCAATAGACCGATATTAACATTAAAAAATCATTTTATTATATTATACATACACAAATAGTTGAAGGATCAACATTATAATAGTGTTTGCTCTCAGGACATGGATACCGTATCATCGCCTGTAATAATATGGGTGCGGTGACCGATAACATCTTTCAGTGGGGTGGAGGCACTGGCGTATTTAGGGTTGACAGAAAATTAATATTTACCCGCAAATGTTTTATTTTTAAATAATCCTTAAATTTTCTCCCCTAAAGTGGTAGCGTATTTTAAGAAATGGTCAATTTTAGTGTCACTGAAAAGGTACTAATAGGACTTTATTAATAAGTCTACGGTATGTCTTTATTTTTCTTCTTTTATATCAGATGAAAATTTTCGAAAAATATTTTGTATAGGTATGGCTGATGTTCTACTTGGTTGGGTTAATTTTGTCAGAACGATAATGAAAAACGTTTTGTATTGTTATCCCAAAGCCATGTAACCCTAGACACTGGAATCAATACCGCAGGCTATGAATATTTAAACACTCTTTGTTATGTACTCCGACGCGTACACTCGGCTAATTGAAATTGTTATATTTATCCAGCCCCTCTAATAACGTGTAATGATTGCGAACGAAGTTGTTCGACTACTTCGATACTATTGATTAGCTATTTATTGAGTAATGTTCGAAACACACACTCAAGTTACAATGTCGTGTTGTGGGATGTTACGATGTCTTGACATGCTACATGTCGAGTCGTGAAAATCCACGACGTGTATCGTAACAATATACGACATTGTGTCGCGTCGTGTGTATATATTTCGGTTTTAATAGTTTAATTCAATAGTGTTCTATTGAATTTATGAAATAATTTCGTGTGCATAATATTATAACGTATTTTTGTAAGTGATTAGTTACTTTAGTGATTTTAGATGTCTAATTCATAACCACTAAACAATTAAAACACTCAACACTAAAAAAACCTTAAAACTGAAAACGTGTATGTGTAACGTTTTCAGTATTAAGGTGGAATAGAAAGCCCTTACAAAACCATATGTATATTTTGACTGATATTCCTCTTTCATTGAAATTATTAGGTAACATATTTCCCTATATATGGATCGTAAGTACATTACGAATTATTTGGCGTCCTGAAGCTTAGCAAACAAAAACGAGCTCGCATCGTTTACGCGCGCACGCAGTTCTAAATTACGTAGCAATTCGAATGGAAAATGAAATGCTTGCTTGCGAACCATTAAGCAATTTGAATTTAACACTCGTCCCTTCATTTTCCTGTTGCCTCGGAATTGTGCGATTTACTCACGAGGCTTACCAAAATGGTGTATCGAAAACTGGTGGTAACTTCCTTAGCGAGTTTACGAGGTAAAAGGATAACATTAACAAAAATATAAAACAGATTATTTAAGAGAGTATTAAAATATGTACCACGTGAATTATTGTCTATTGTCATTGTTTAAAATGTTAAATAATAACAGAAATGTTTGACTATCTTATTATTCATTGAGGTCTTAATTCTTTTACATGATCTCTTTAACTATTCTTCACTATTCTCTTCTTTCTTATTAGTATTTCTTATAAAGGTATTATTAAAAACATCGCACAATTTTGTACTATTCGAGATAATTCAAAGGAAATAATGTATTAAAAATTTAGTAGTTACCTAATAAATACGAAACTCCAACTATCAAGTATCAGGTTTTAAGAGGAATTCGAACAATTTAATAAAAAAATTGAGAAAGAAAGTATGCAGACTATATTTTATTAAACTAAATTTTGATTGACGATGAAAATTGATATTTGAAAATATATTGGCTCAAGCAAATAACTCTAGAATGAACGTCTCAAAACTTTATTTAAACAAACAGAAATAATGGTAGATTTTCACAGTGCCTGCATTTTCATAATACACGAACTTGCACGTACACAAGTTTTACTGAGAGAAGAATTAATTTATCACAATACATAATATGTTAAAAATTATATAGTTTAACATAAAAAAAATGTCAAACGAAAATATTTTACAAAGAGAAATTTAAAAAAAACCTGTACGGATATATCACTCTGTTAACAGCACACCTTTGTAACAGATTAATGATTGAAAGAGTCTAAGCTTTTTTTAATCAAATACATAGCAATCCGTCAATTGGATGCGCCACTGACTAAAACAAAGCGATAAATTAAAGCAGGAAACGGGAGGCGAACGCCTGCGCTCGTATTGAAAGATTTACTTCCTCTGTTTAATTGCAATAACGGCTAGGCACGTTGGTATCGTATTTTTCTTTTTACACTCCACCTCTTATTGCCTTCAGGCCGTTAAATAAATTTATGACGCCCGACAAAGTTCAGCCCACCTCAACAGCCTTTGCGGCGGGCTAAAATTAGGTGGAAATGTGAAAGAGAAATAAAAATCCGGTCTCAGGTGCGCCGTACTAGTAGCCGACTAGTGGGATTAGCTCTTGACTCGCGGTTAAACGGCTAGGCCGCTCATAAAAGTTTCTTAACGCTCATAGTTTAGGGCTACCTTCCCGTTGACTCGAATTTCCCTCTGGAAACTTTCGCCGGTCGCTAGTTTTGTTTCGCATTACGCAAGCCTATCTCGCAGTCGCACTTACATAGGGATTTTGTCATTACGCTAGTTGATGGACTGGACCCGAAACTTTATCGTGGAACATCGCGCATGTACTCGAACTTTTCATATAAATTCTGCACCGCCGGCAAAGGGAAATTTCAATTACATTTTCTTTATGTAAACAAGAGAAAATTCAGAAACTCACATTAGCGCCCGGCTGCTTTTAAAACGCCGATCTAATCTGAAACAAGGAACAAACACGCCTAAATAACAATAAAATTCTAATAAAAACTTTGAGCACGCAACCGAAATTGTATGGGGAAAATTGACCAAATTATTATTTACGGTTCGAAATTAAAACAAGGCATTATAAGATATTACTTCTCCCCTCATTCTAAAGAGAATAATTTGTAATAAAAGATCGTAACTGATATCTTTGTATCAGTAATATTTTTAAATGTTAAGGTATTCGTACCTATAATATAAAATGATAAAAATAAATCAATTCTATAAAAATCTACTCTATATATAATAGATTGTAGTCATAGATTTGAAGATTCCAGCGATTTATTTAAAAAACAGATAAGAAGAATATATTTCAGTAAAAGTTATAAGGCTTTCGATCACGTAGGGCTTAGTTAACACATATTCAATTCACCGCAGTAAGCTCTTTATATAGAAAAACATGTATAAATATTATGAATAAGCTGTGTGTACGTTTTCCTCCGCGTAGACGTTGGATTATACTTTTTATTTTAATCGTATAAAATATCTTACATGTTTATCCAAGAGTTTAATGTATATCAAGATACATGAAGATTTTTCCAAGAAGTACTATTTTCTGTTACGCTATTTTTTTTTCAGAAATATACATACAAATCTCCTGTTATATTCATTATATTCTAGATAAAGATATCAATTTGATTAAGTAATTTACGAGGATTACGGCGGAAGAAAATTTAAATTAAGGATCTTGAATGTTAAGAATTTTTGAAGTGTTTCTTGGAAAAATAAATTAAGTAAAGCACCAGGAGCATATAAGCTAAAACACTTAATTATTTTCTGTTATAAAAATAAAATAAAAAGATTCCAGTGTTCATAATAAAATACATCAGAAAAAAAGAAATAACGTAGTTCAAATTACGTAATACCATTACAATCCTTCCTAACTTCTGTTAAACAAAACAACCGAAAATGTTTTATTCAATATCGGCTAGACCGCAAAACAATAACCGAGTTACCGATTTAAAAGATTTCTCAAGTCTCTTATATCTCGCGGAGAGATATGAAAGAATTACCGAGAATCCTGAACACTCGTTAACTGAGTTGTCCCGTGTCTCGGTGAACGTGGCCAAACAAAATGTAATTTTCCCCCGAAGCGCCCTCTTACGTGACCCGGCAAAGATATAACGCTTTTATGAAATTATTTCAGCTTTCATAAGAAACCGCTGTGGACATCTAAAATTAACGATACAATATCATAAATAAGTTGTTCACTTTTCATTTCAATTTTTACCTTAATTTAAATATAAGAAATATATCTACTTATTTAGGATGTCTTTAATTTTTTCTATATTAAAATATACTTTAGACTGTAGTACTATAATACATATATCATTTATATTCGACATAATTTCAAATAACTGATGCTATTTACCTTGTTATAAGATGTATTATATATGTAGAGATTTATCTGTTCATTTATCATGGTGTTGTATCATTTAATGAATTATTTAAAAAATATATAGCAGTGTTATTATTTTTACCGGTTGATAAAAATATAACTCATACTTTAATTGGCTGATTTTGTACAATATTTATCTCCATCTTTACGTGTCGACGAAGGACCAAAATTGAAACACAAATAAAATTTATATAAATTGTATAAAAAAAATATGTTATTATATTATACATGTCTATGTATATAAACAGAAAGAGAATTTCGTCTAGTCTTATCAAACTTCCGTACCGAAGTGAACGTCGGCGATTATTTATGTGCGGAAGAGGGTGCCGCTGCTGCCCCGATTGTAACAGATATTTTACGGAATTATCATTTGACAACGATTTGTTTAGTACGGCCGATTGCTCTCACCTCCTAGATCATATCAAAATGTTTTCAATTACCTGCCGTTTATTTTTACAAAATATAAAAGTGTTAAAAGAGTGTTAAATTATTTATTATTTGTCGACGACTTAATGTTTATTTATTTCTCCTCGAAGCGATTGTAATTTCAAGAAATCAAGTGATTTTAAACCTTAAACAGTAACCAGAAAGTTAAAAGGCTTAAAAACAATTTGGATTGTTTCAGTGCAGCGGTATAAAACTAAGGATCACTGTCATTACTATAACAATATGATAATAAATGCTTTTAATGGTCCTGCAGACTAAACTATCAAGTATATCATTTCAATAATTTAATCGCGATACATGTTGAAATAAGTTAAAGTAGATAAAATGCTAAATAAAACAGTTACACGACTCTACTACTTCATTTGGAGATTGTAAAACGGGCCCTAAGTGTTCTGTCAGATGATAAAGCAAGTAAGTAAAACTAAATTTCGTCGGAACTCATACAAAATCAATAATTCTTGTTAAAACTTTACTAAATCCTAGTCTTAAGCCGCCAGTTGTTAAGGATCAGAACTCTAAGTACGTGAAATATTCAGTTTTACTACTTTGTTAAATTTCATTAGTGTAAGAAGGCTTAAGGGGATATAGAAAATGGGGCTTTACGGCAAAAAATAATTTAAAAGAATTTTTTATCTGTTTAAACTCTTGTAATGAGACTGAAATCCTTGTTTGGTAAAAATATCTTAAGTAAAAAAATATATCAATAACATCCGAGGTGTATAAATCTAAAATAATTTCAATCTAAAGCTCAGCTGTTTAAGCTATAGGTAGATTGCATCAAAAATATATGTACACATACATTCACTCAATGAACTTCACTATTGTCTGCATTTTTATTAACCTATACAAATCATCCAAGACCACAACGTAAAGATCTTATCGATACACCATACAAAAGCAAAAAAAAATGTTTTAGGCAGTAACGAAAACTATAATTTTGTCAACGTCGATTTCAGTCTATATAAAACAACACACAGACATCAGCATATTATTGTGATAGCTGCTACCACTCCCTCGGTCAATGTGAAAGATACTTCTTATACTGACGAGAAAGAGTCCCATGGGACAGCTGACACGAGAAAAGTGAGCTTCGAGATGACCACATTATGTTTACCTTTATATATGTATAAGTACATATAAACATTGTTTTTTTTCCTCGTGCTTATTTATATATTTTAATCTTATTAACAATTTTGTAAAGTACAAAACATACCGTAATAAATATATTTTAAATAATAAGTATTAAGAAAAGAGTCTAAAAATATAATCTCAAAAGAACGACGCCTATTTATAAAACCTCTAAATATAAGTAGATAATAATATAATTTCACGTGCTCTTAATTCTTTTGCGGAATGTACAAAGACGATGTATTGTGAGAGCGGTATAAAATTTAATTACGAGACTTATTAACTTACCTGTAGAAATTCTTACCTGTAGAAATTTTTATTAAGGCGTGCTAATATTAAATTAAGTTATTTCCATCCTCAAGCTAATCTCGTATAATTTACAAAGACATCTCGCTCTCGTAAACGCCTGTAGCCAGCACCTCACAATGCTACAATCAGAGCTTATGCATAAATTTGAATTTTCAATTAAGAATACTTTGAAGAAAATTTTATTAGACATAAAGAGAAACCTTTGGTCTCCAAGACGAAATACGTAGGTATTAAAGAACAAAGAAATCTTTTGGGTATTAATGTTAGATTGATACATTTTCGTGTTAAAATATTAAAAAAAAGATTGAATCAAGTTAGTTGAACTTATATTTACGTTTTGAGAACGTAGGCTATTATTATTGTTTATTTTGTTGCACATAGATGATACAGCACAACGATGTACCTTTTTCCTTAAAATGTAAAATCGTAAGCCTCAATAATCTAGTTATAACGTCTGTGATAGAATATTATAATTTAGAAGATTTTGTTTCACATACAATTTTACATTTATGCTGTTAGTGTTTCATATAAAGTCCATACAAAACGTTATAAGTATAAGTTTAAGATTTCATTTAAATCCGATTAAAGAAGAAAAGTGTATTCTTAGAAATAGAATCAAGTTAATATGTCACGGCGCGACTCCATTACCGGCTCTGCTCGGCCGACGGCTGCACCCCAAAACGGCTGAAAGGCGTTCGCGAGATATCTTAAATGAGTTTCGTTATCTCCAGCGAAAGAAAATGGGATTAATAGTTAACAGAGGTCCCTGCAGGCGCTAAGAATTCGGCGTTTAAAGTAACATTTCCTACACGTCTATCTATAAGCTTACATTTCACACTCCATTACACAAGGTTACAACCTAATTCAAATATATAATTTGGAAGCAAGGTCCAGACAATTTCGCATCTATATTCACTATAAAAGCAAGTGTCACTAACAAATTCAGGGAATCTATCGAGAGTTCGTGTAGTACTTAATAATGAAGACCGCTAGAACGATAGTGTGAAAAATAATCCAGTTCTCGTAAGCGTCGATCTTAATACATTGGGACCAGCGTTGGGGCTTTATGCAAAGGACCTGAGTCCATAAAGCGACCGTAAAGGGCCGTTGTACAAAGAATGCAAAGTGAGCCATGCCGTAAACTCGGCTGGCCTCTCCTTGGTGTCTTTACGATAGATTTATATTCATGACACTATCTCTAGCGCGTAAAATTTCGGGCGATGGCGATTCAGAAGCTGGCATATGTAATTTTGTTTGAATAAGTAAAAAGGGGAGGACAAAGGCTATTTGATCTTCCTCTGTCTCCTAGAGAAATAAATAAAGTTGCCGGAGGACTATTTATGGATATTACATAAATGGATTTCAGAGGATGGGTTATGGAGTTATTGATTTTTATGTTTCCATACATTTTAAGTAGTTTTCCATGTATTGGAGGCTTAATGGTAATGTGATAACATTTTAAAGATAGTGAATTATTTTTAAGGTTTTTTTAATAACAATGGCTCATATATCTTGTGAAACTTTTCACATAAAATGATAGTTCAATTTCTTTTCGTAACTTATTTATTGGCAGAATTAAAATTGTTCTCTATAACATATTACTTGCGGTAACGATTCACATAAGTTTTTAGTTAAGAATACACATACACATAGGATATAAAACTTTCAATCTAATCTAAAATGAAATAAAATTAATATGAAACGAACGCGACTACTTTCTTCCAAGTTATTAAATTTTTAAACGCTCTTTTTAGAAGAAATATTTTTTGGATTTATAATCTTGAATGTCAGCAAAATTTCACATCACATATCAAATAATGAGTCATCTAATACTTTTTTAATAACCGAATAAAACGTTACATTTGTAAAGGTTCGCTTTAAAAGCAATTTCGGAGATTTTATGAGTGGTCAGTTTGCAAGGCCGTTCTTTATTGTTTGAAACGCAATCGAGTAACGAGTTATGTCTTGAAGCAATAAAAAAACGGGCATTCGGGAGGAAGGCTTCGTAAAGGAGCAGAAATTAATGTTTGGACATTAACACCTGCGTTGGGTTTTATTGTCGGACCGTGAAATCCCTCTTAACAGTCAAGTATTTGTAATAAAATTATCGTTTACTTATCACATTTCATTTTATTGAACATAGTATAAAAATATTTTTACTACGAGGTTCTATACTTTTTTTGCAAAGTACTTGTCGATATAATTGTGGTAATTAAAAATTAAGAAGTGGTTTAGAATTAGTTCTTTATTTTTAAAACCTTAGTTTGAGGATCATTCATCGTCATTGTTACTGTTGTCTTTAATAACTTTGGCTTTTACACATTTAAAACTAAATTCAGTAGTTATAAGTATCGATATTAGTTTTGAGTAGTATCAGTTGATTTTAAAATATCAAGACACGTAGACTACTATGATTTGAACTGCGTTATTTTATGAGAAATATCTCTCTTTATAGAAATAATACTGATATTTAATCAATTTACAATTTTTACTCCATTAAATATGATGATATACGATATATTTCAATTCATTTCATATTATTTTTATGTGTAGAATTCTCCACAAGACAATATTATAGCATGATAATAGTGGAGTTATTTAGAGTAGTTGAAATATGAACTTTTATTGAAATTCAATGAACTTATGACATTGTCTAGAGCTGATAATACTACAAAAGATACCTAATACTAGTGGCTCCATTTACGTACGAGTCTAATGGTTGATTTTATTCGTTTTCTAAAGTTTGCTTTTGTCAAATTCTGCCCATTAAATTTTAATGCAAATATAACCTACGAATTATATTTTGATCTAAACGAAACTAAAACATTGCAAAAAGTCTAAGAACTAGTTCGAACTAAAGCACTGCAAAAAGTCATCAAAATCTATTGCATTTCGTGTGGTAGCTTACAACCACAACAAACTTTCACATTTATAATATTAGTAGGATTTACCTGCATTTGCGAACTGAAAACGAGTTTAAGAATATAATTCTCTCTCGCAGAAACACACGAGCTCAGTAAAAATACGCAACACTCAAATAAAGCCGCATTATGCTTAGAGACAGTGTTAAGTTTGTTTGATATTTTTTATATTTCACGTCACAAACGTAATCCCGTTATATTAAAATAGAATTTTCGAGAGAAAACATTGAATTATATGATTCAACAAGAGTATCGTATTAAACACTTTGTGTACGCTCGTGTTGTTTGAATAAATATGTTTCATTCTACTATGAATGCGAGTTTGGGATAATGGATAGATGGATTGTTGTTTCTTGCAGGAAATTTTTAAAAGATTTTCTTAAAATTTTACAATAATACAACGTGTACCTATATTAGAATAATACATAATATGATTTAAAGCCGTAGCTGAGAATGGACACTAATTTATGAAAATACCTATTGAAATGCTTTAATAACAAAATTTTCATTATATTTCTTTCATTATTTTAATAGGAAAATCTACATATTTTAAACTAATTCTTCACAGTATTTTAAATACAACACGATTTCGTATGGAAATGCAAATTAATGTAGATAATTTAAAGATAAAACATCAATATCGCGAAGCTCGCTGCAATTACTTACATTAATTAAGTGAAAGGTGTCTTAAATTATATTGCTTCCAACCCTAATTAATTGCAGGGGGCTTGCAATAAAATGAATTTAATTAAAGATGCAGAACTAATCTATTGCTATTGGAGACGTTTAACAAATGGCAACGGACGGATGTTCCAACTCCACTTACTAGTGCTATGATGAACGTTCTGGGGTAGTAACAGTGCATATTTATCTTTATCACTATAGGTTGTTGGTTAATTTCTTCTTGGTTTGATTCTTACATTTAGATCTTCATATATTTGGGAATATATACAAATATTTTGTTAGGAAAATTAATACCAATTCAAACCAACCAAAGAATTGTCGTGAAGAATACTTATATGAATAAAATGAATACTTATTTTAGCATTTTAACATAATATTCTACATCATCAGTATCGTTAGGCTAAGGATTCGCACTTATAGTCTAAGATCCCAATATAAGACGAATTGCACCGATACGTTACTTTGATGAAACTTCTTTTATATTTTCTTTAATATGTCAATAAATATAATGCATATGGGTTGCCTAAAAAATTTCAGTCCAGAATAAGATTAATGATTTTTTTTTTCTTTTTACATTTTATCACAACTCTCCGGTAGCCTTATAGGAAGGTTATAAACCACCGTGTACATAATGAATACTCTTCATTTTCATTTAAGTTGAATGACATCAGACCGGAGCAAAATCTTAATATCGATTTTACCTTTCTTATACCTGGCAACCCGAAACTTCTGACTGGGAAAGAATAGACAAATTAACGTTTACAAATTTTGTGGGCTTCATATTTTCGATTGGTATGGAACTTATGTGATAATCATGAAATGTTAATTTTTTTTATTAATCATATCTTGGACTGGATTTTTTAGGCAACCCGTATACAATATATTTGTTGACATATTAAATAT
The DNA here is from genome assembly GCA_018235645.1 of Junonia grisea. Taxonomy (NCBI): domain Eukaryota; kingdom Metazoa; phylum Arthropoda; class Insecta; order Lepidoptera; family Nymphalidae; genus Junonia; species Junonia grisea. The sequence goes on along the minus strand of DVXP01000833.1, from coordinate 378 downwards.
AAAATAAAACAAGTTTCATCAAATTAACGTCTCGGCGCAATTCGTCTTATATCGGGATCTTAGACCACTATATTTCCAAAAATATTATTGAGATATAAGATATTGAATTGTATCGTGTTTTCTAATTCTATGGTTCCATTATTAATTTTTATTCTTTTTGAAAATTTCAATACCCCGATAATTTTTTTCGATAAAGATTTTGGAGGATAAAGTCAAAGCATGAAAATAATAACAAAAGAAAATATCACAGAACCAAAAACAAGCTTACATGTTTTACTACTATATATGAGAAGAAGTAGTTCGTTGAAATAAAACTAGTTTGAACGGATTTAAATCGCGTATATTGATGATTTTTATAATCCCGACGTTTCGAGCACT
>DVXP01000832.1:0-17551 GCA_018235645.1 Junonia grisea | reverse complement strand
TGCTATCTTGCTAGAATATCAACACGCATTACGTCCACGCATTAACATCATTCATATAATCTTGTATACTGTAATATTTTTGAAAACATAGCGGCAGAAAATAAGAGAGAGGGCTTCTATTCTGATACGTTTTAGACGGACAAGGAATTTGGGGCTACTCTGCTGCAAATATACATGTATAGTGTTGATTACTTAACATCTACTGATTCGACTGCTCGTTCGATAGTTATTCTTATTAAAATCATATTTGAATCTTCTACATATCTATCTAATAAAAAAAAATAGTTTATCATTAATTTCCACTTCCACAATCAAATAACGGGCCAATGATGATTTGTAGTAGAGATAGAATTAATTTTTGTTACAAATGCTACTTTACATAGACTTTTCTTGGGTTTAGGTAAAAAATAACCTAAACATCTGAATCCACCTTCAAAAATGAACGCTGACAAACAATGAAAACACATAACAAATACAAATAATATTTATCCATTACATTTTTACGTATTACATATTTCTCTTTCCAAGGAGCTATTCATGCGGAAGCTATCAATATAGATACGGAGAATGTTTTGTAATCACGTCTGATTGTAGTGATGGTGCTTGTCAGCAAAACAAAGGCTCGGAAAGGGCGAGCGGTTTCCGCGTGGCTCGCGCAGTATCCAATACGCCCGCCCTCGGTAACGCGCAGAGAGTAACGCAGATGCGACAGATTTGTTTGCTTAATCCGAGGAAATTGATAATATTACGAGAAAATTGATACTGACATCATTGTCGGTGCCAGTTGATGAAACCTTGACGCCAACTATAATCACCGTAAAAAATATTTTGTGTGCTTGGCACTGACTTCAAAATGTTGTAGAAAATAAAATATTATTTTTGACGGTTTAGTATACTTTTGAAGTCGGTTTATTTTTTTAGGTAATAAATAAGTATGAGGAAAATTACATAAATAAAAGAAAAAATATCTAAAAGAAATGCATAGCAAACAAAAAAGAAAATGATTCAGAAAGAAAAATCGGAATAAAAAATAATGAAGTCAGCCTTTTGATGTTTCAGTATGACTAATAGTGTAATAGCAGCGTTTTCAGCCTCTACGTTTCATAATCTTTGCACGGGGCGGCGCGGGGTGCAAAGCTTGGTCAGTGCCCCGCGCGCCGCGATCTCGCTTGATCGTGTCTGCTGAACCGTTCTACACATTATATTATACAATCCAACTGTATATTTATATCATTTAAATTTTATCTAAAACATGCTCTAGATACATTTGACTCGTAGATAACTTCGTAGTAATGTGTAGAGTAGGCTAGGCGTTGTCGACGAAGAAGCAATGTCAAGGTGAGATCCTTTTTACTGTTTTTAGATTTACGCAGAGTAAGATATTGCAAAATAATGATATTTTTTCAACTATAAGATTTGTTAAGCCATCTGTAATTTTTTTTCTTTTATGACGTTTTCTATTACGATTTCTATTATGACGTTTTTATATAACAAAATGTCATAACAAGTGAATACATATTATTTTATTACACAATATAAACGTCAACTTATTTTTTATTTTTAAACATAGTATCATCTCAATTTTGTGGCTATAACATATTATATAATGGTAGTTTTTAATACCTGTTAAATTATTTACTTAAGATGCGGAAGTGCATCATTTTACATGAGTCGCAAATAAATTTAATGTTCGATAAAATTCTTCTAATGTACGCATGTTACACGACTGCCACGAATAAAAATTTTAGTTTTAGTGTCCATATTTTATTCATTGATTTTTTCACAAAACACCTTATCACTAATTATATCGCTAGATATGTTAAAAGACTAGACTAGAGTAAGAATTATTTTCTTACTACTATGATTCTTCCGAGCCATGTTATGGCATATACCATAGCTCGTAGTAGCAGAACTGTAACTTCTAAAACATAAGAATGAAAACCTCGAAGTAAGTTAATTATTATTTTCATATAAAACATTTAAACCGTGAAAGTATTGGGATTTTGATGGAAGAGCGTTTTTGCAATTTCGCGGTTACGAATGGCTCATTAAGCCCCGATTCGATTATCTCGAAAGCGACGGCTGGGTGTTCGACAATTAGCTTTGAAAAATACCCTCCATTAGCTACAACGGTAAGAAAATGGGGATATTTAAACAAAAGTTTAAGGTAGCATTACCTTAATTCATATAAATATTATAAATGCGAAGGTAACTCTGTCTGTCGTGCGTTGGTACATACATAGACACTCCAGAACTTGAAAAAGGACATAGGCTACTTTAAATATAGAAAAAATGACGTTAAGGGGTTGAAAGAGGGGGTGAAATGTTGTATGGAAGTTTCGTCATTTTAAAAGCTAAAACTTTGGAATTCATTTTTACGCTAAAAGAAGAAATGGTTGTTGTAATTGTCCGGCACTCCTTTACTTTAAACTTTGTACAAAATTTATAATTTTAAAAATATGACCAATTTTTGCCCTCATAGAATGAAATAAGAAATAAACTATAAAGAATTTTGAAAGTTCTTCCCATAAGAATTCATTGCCTAATTATTTCATTTTAATTTTACCTAATACCTTATACCATAATTTCTAAGAATCCGATCCAATCCGATCCATCCGATCTTAATATTCATATACTAATCATATTTGTTCATTCACTCATTCATTCATTCAATATTTCAAACTAATCGCGTACACATCCGCAGCGGCAATAAATGCTTTGTGAAGAAACGGCTCATTAAGCTTCGATGCGATTACCGCGCCGCTTGAGTTTTGCCAATTAACGATCGCCTCGTACAAGAGACGAAGGAAATTTTCATTTAAATTTTTCAATCTAATATACAAATATTTCTTTGAGATTGGATTAGATTGATTGGAAAAAATAATGTTCCGTCAAAATAAATTGACGAGAAAAGTAGATGGCGGACCATTTAGTTAAGTGACTTGTATTCATTCAGACGGCTTTAATAGTTGGATTTTCTTTTCTTTTCTATAAATATGGGAGGCCTGATAGTTAGTGACGAGTTGATAAAAATACCAGTTAAGTAGAAAAAAGGAAGGGAATATGACATTAAAGAAGGGGTTAATTAAGATTTTCGAACTCTTGATAATATTGTTTATTCTTTTTAACATTTTATTTTACGAAATTCGACTTTTATATTATAAGTAATCAAATGATAACATAATTGTTAATGATTTCCGTTATTACCCACTGAAAAGTAATGTACTTTATGATTAGGAAAAGCGCCAGAAATGTGAAAAATACGTGTGATAAAATACCTACTACAAATGGTAGAGACCTTGCGGCGACATAAATGATCTTCCATATATAACGATTCTAGCGCAGATAATTGAGTAGGAGATTACTTTGATTGATGATAATATTTATCTAGATATCTAGACCTGCTATTCACATCTATTCATGATTGTTAGTCCATCATGTTGCCGTGTAAAGCCATATAAATGATTAAATTTTAACTAAAAAAATTGATACATGATGAACTTATAAGTGAAGTACGATCAGTATTATTAGTATTTTTATTTGAACATATAGGTTTAAATACATATTCGCAACCCCAGTGCGACACTGTCACTTTTGCAAAAAATTCAAAAATGAGTTAAATATGTAATAATCATCCAAGAGCACACTTTTATTTGGTGCGATAAAATAAAACTTATTAAACTTGTTTTCTTTTTAACTCAGTGTGACTCAGTGTAAAACTGTAGTTAGTTTTAATTTTTCTTTAGATCCACAACATTACTTCTGAGAGGGGTTGAAGTTTTAAATAATTGTGAAGTATATTTTAATAATATTTATAGATATTTATAGATTTATCTTAAATTAAAGTTAAAAGTTGATGTTTTAGTATAAGCAACTCATCTCGCCCATATCTCAACGTCATTGCTTTGTGAGGTGTCAAAGTTTGTCGGAAAAACTACATTTTTGCATAAGTGACAGTGTGGTACCGGGAGTGCGACTATGTGTATTATTTATACAAATATTAAAATCTATATCTTCGAATAAAGTGACGAAATAATACCTTATGTCAATCGGTAACGGTATTATATCATAATGAAATAATTCCTCATTCGATGAATTAACAGCTTAATTATACATAAACTTATTAATAAGCTTAATAACTAATTCGATGATTACCGCGTAGTTAATCACTATCAACGGATATATTTTCAATCATTAATGAATTATGAATTTATATGTATATCTGTATAGGCTTAGAATTTGAAGCCGGGACGTGGGTATGTGGTTATGTACATACCCACTATGTATATAATACAACATATATGTATCAGAATCAATATTACTCAGATGCATAGTGTGGATAATACAGACATATTAATTTTACTGCGTTAGTATCATCATATTGTATTAAATTCCTCAGTACGAATGTTTATAATCTACCTTCACCTACACGACTGAACCGATTTAATAAAATCTTATGTGTTTATTTCAATGGGTCCCTGGATCGCTTGAAAATGTAATAGATCCCGCTTGGTGGCTCAGATACTGGATTGGACGTCTGTCTGGTGCTTTATAGTTGAGTAAATTTTTCTATTTTTGTAATGTTGAAGTAAAAAAAATTATCGATATGTTTTCCTTCTATCGGCGTCATCTGTGCACAAAACTATCACAATAGGATTCAGTTTTTTCAACCAGTTATTTTTCTACATATGACAATTTAAAATTGTATTAAAAATAGGTAAAGATCAACAGAATTTACAATACAATTGTTAATTTATAATTATTATACAGGTTCCATAATAACCCTCTATAATTTGCGCTAGGTAAAAGTAGCTGGCGGAAAAGTATAAAATATACTTCGAGTTCTAAACACTAAACTAAAACTTTGAAATATTAATAGACACAAACTTAACGTACCTAAGCGACATAATCTATAAAGCCCAAATTATCTGCTTTACCTCCTCTATACCTTTTCTAAGTGTACTCTAATAGCCCGAAGATTGCGTGCAGCTCTATTAAGAAACCCATTTTCTCCACTAATTCCTGAGTCCACTCTCCCCGTTCGCTACTATTCGAGGAAAACGTCTGAGGTGAAACGAACTTCGTTTTAAAGAATAAAAGAGAGATACATTTAACGTTAAAAAATAAATTTCTCTTCAGCTTCCTTTTTCTCAAAATTTTGCTCGTTACATAAATTATTTTAAGGATTTTATGATAAATGCAAAGACAAAGAGACGAATTGTTTCGTAGTCGTGTTGAAATACATAGATATATTATTAAAGACCGGATTATATGCAACATAAAGAGCCGAGATGTCCTAGTGGTGCGAACACGTGGATCTTAACCAAAGGTCACGGGTTAAACCCTGGCTAGGACCGCTGGATTTTCAAGTTTCGGCGGTGAAGGAAAACATCGTGAGGAAACCTGCATGTGCCGGAAGAAATTCTGACACATGTAAATCCACCAATCCAGCAGTGGGATAAGTACAGGCTGTGTTACGTTTTTACGTTACATGCAACATAAAATAATAAGTATGGTATGCATGCAAGTATCCATGAAAAACACTGGAAATTTGCATAAAAAGTGGTGAAATATGCAAAAAATATACAATATCCATGCAAATTATACAGTAAAAATTGTACATCCTCTTTAGTAGCGGCCAAAAGAGGTCATCAAGTCAATTCCCGAGCCTCAATTAGTGGCGGCTAAAAAAAGGTTGTCAGAGGTACCAAAACAATCCAAAGCCCGAGGCAAATATGTCTAAAATATACATTTATTCCTACGTTTTTAGGTGTAATATGCAATTATAACAAAAATAACTGAAATGTGCTAGAAAATACATATGCAATGGCATATAACCCGGTCTCAAGTTATTATATTCAGAAACAAATTCCTATAAATTCATAGTGATAGGTACTTTAATATGTAGCTATAACTTATTCAATGTTATTTTTATCACATATAAAATTTAAAAACATAGAACCCAATCCTTATATCTCTCCTTGGCGAGGTCTCGTCTCGTATTAAGCTAAAGATTTAAAGCTTGATCCACTGCACTGCAGATTGCCAAATATACTCGAGTAGGTACATACATACGTACGAGTGTACAAATAGTTTACACATATACCTAGCCGTTGCAATAAACAAAAGAAACTAACCAAATCTTGTAGATGAATTGTTCGTTTTTATAAGTGAGTAATTAATCAATAATAATAATTATTTAATTATCTGTACAAGTATAATTTATCTTACAACCAGAGAGAGAATTTAAGGGAGGTCGTCTATGGTTAATGTTTGAAAGGAATAAAAAGTAGCATTAATTATGTGTTTATTTATGAATAAAAGTAGCAATAAATAAATTATGAAACTCCGTCTTACGTTATTTCTGCTTTTTTCATGTTAATAATAATATCTAAACAGTTTTAATTTAGTTTTGCTAAAATATAATATGAATTGGGCAATACAAACATTCATTACCTATTTTGCTATTCGTTAACCGATTTTCAAAATTAGTTTTTATTTAAAAACATATACTTCTTTGATTATTATCATTTATCTATAGATTGTTTACGCACAGTGCAGTAGTTTTTAAATCGGTAAAAATGTAGGAAATATGATCGAAATAATTACATTCGCAAAATAAACATGGCGGAGTGTACAGGCGGGCATCAAACCCATTACCGGGTAAGTGAATTACTGATGCACCACGGGAGCTTTCACGAAGTTTCGGCCCGCGTTGGATTGAAATTTAATTTAATATCGTAGTTTATAGTTTAAATTGTTTTAGTGCAGTGAGGTGAAAGCTGTAACTGTTCTGCTGCTGAAGGCCTTTTCTCCTTTTAAGCGTAAGGAAAAGGCACCTAATTTGAAAAATGGACCCTAAATCCGAGGTATTCGAAAACAACGGCTTTATCTATAAATTCATAATTGTATTTTGTTTTAGATAGGTTTATTTAATTTATTTGCTTTTTTATAATAAAAAAATGTTATGAATATATTCATTATCATAATAATAAATATATAGATAGGTGCCTTTACCTTAGTTCGGATTTTAATTCACCAAACTAATAAAAATTAAAAAAAATATATACTTTAATCAAGTACCTTTTATTCCTTTGGACTCGAATAAAAAAGAAAAATACTCAATCCGCTGTATTTTTTGTGTATGCCTTATTTTCTTAGGCCACTGTTATCGAGACAGGCCTAATTCTGAAGGGTTTATGTAAGTCAATAAACTAGGGCAATAATAGTAACGTTTTTAAGTGTTTCTTATCTCTTCTTTTTGTGTGAATGGTTATGTTGATTTGAATGTCCTGTGGTTTAATTATAATGTCCGCTCTGGGGCAGTGGTTATAATGGTTTTGTCGGAAGGAAACATTCGAGAAGATTTTTTGTTTAAGATAGAAGTATGTGTTTTTTGTGGCTATAATGAAGTACTTTTTAGATTATATGAAAATTTTAAATAATGTAATATTACTTTGTACTTATGTATTTATAATAAATAAAGAATACTCATAAAGGGTGTCGGCTAGCAAATAATGTAAGATATTGGAGCGGCGTCGCACTAATTACGCCCTTTGTCTGTAACTCGAAATTTTTAATTTCAAACAATACATGAAAATGCTGTAAAATTACAACTCATAAGATTTCGAGCCGAGATGGCCTAGTGGTGAGAGCGAAAACATCGCGAGGAAAACTGGATGTGCGGGAAGAAATTCTGACACATGTATAGCCACCAACCCGCAGTGCAGCAGCGTGGTCGATTTAAGCTCCATAACCTTCTTCCTAATAAGAGAGGAGGCCTATGCCCAGCAGTGGGATATGTACAGACTGTTACTTTTACTTTACTAAAATTTCGAGACAACTATCTTGCATAAATTGCATAATAGCCACCTGTTCCCGGTCAATGCTCTTAAAAGGATCACAAGGACGGCAATACTCAAATCCGGCAAGTACAGTACTCACACAGGGAAGTACACTCCATAGTCAAGATTTGCCCTTTCCACGCCCATTCATCGCATCTAGGCTGCCACTCGACCCGCCTCGCAAATTAGACCTCGACTAACTCAAACCCGTTGACAAATTAAAAACGTACTATTAAAATCTTGCCCTCGAAAAGATGGGCACGGCACCAGGAACATAATTAGGGGCTAAGCATTGTGACGAGCCCTTGTGGAGTTAGAGAGTCATTATATGTCTAGTTAGCGACTCTATTTCTGAACCTGTTATGTTTTTGATACACGCTGTGTGTATTTTTTTATTTGTGGTGCAAGATATATGTTCTATGGAGTGCAAGAAAATGTTTTTACACTCCGAATGTCCTAAAGTATTTTATACTAGCAGCCTGTCCCGGATTCGAACGGATATGAATCAAATATTTCAAAAGTTATAAATATTTACTATATGAAATTTATTATAGCTTGTGATCATCCGAGATAGCAGACGGCAATCGCTCTGCATAAAAAATCTGTAAACTGCCAATACTTAGGCTAGAATAAAAGCAGACACCGGTTAAGTCCGGGAAAAATGCTAGGAAGAAGAAGGTCATCCGAGATAGCGTAGCTTCCCACCAGTGAAAGAATTTTTCTAATCGGTCAAGTAGTTTCGGAGCCTATTCAATTGAAATAAACAGACAATCAAATCTTTCCTCTTCATAACATTAGTGTAGAAATTTCAAAGTTTGTTAGAACGACTTATTATTTATATAAATAATAAGTCGCTTATAATTTCATAGAATATTATTCAAATCGACTTCAGTGAATCGTTTATCGAATGGTTCCGAGCACCAGTAACAAGTTCTACTCGAATGGTTAATACCTAAACAACTTATTATTTAAGGAACCTATTTGAGGAACTAATAATTTTCTTCTGTGGAACTTTTATACTGCATGTTCCTTTTAAAAGCCAAGGAAATTTAACTATGCTGTGTGACAGGCTTTAGACTCTAGACTGGATGGTAATATTAACGTTTGTTTGTTTTTTATTTTACTTTGTTTGATTTAAATACTTAACTTAAAACAGTATAATAATACCTTGAATACCTATACTGGATATTAGATGTCCAACTCCGGGAAATTTCCGAAATATCTTTTGATGACTTTTCTGAGATCCCACTACCTGCTTAAGATTTATGAGATATGATTTTATAACCTTAAAACAAATACTTATTTACATACACCAATTAAAATAAGTATAACAATTTAAGAAATCACCATTAATAAATTGCCGGACTAATAACAATATTATTTGCCCACTAACCGTATATTCATTACTTCTCCTATTTCCGGAAATAGATTCCGCCAAATAATTATGCACGACACAATGTTGGTAATTGAAAACAGCAGATAGCGCCCAACGCAGTCCTTTTTTAGGAACTTAAAATCCCATTCTAACCAAACTATTACATTCGCAACTACAGTTGGCCCGGACAAAGCGAAATGTAAATGTGTACAATAAAAACATCCATTTTACGGTTAACATTCAGAATAAAAGCTTTTTGTTTGAATTGCGCGTTTTATTTACGTAGAAAAATTTTATATTCTATTTCCATAGCGAGGACGAAACGACATTTGCTTTGGTCGGGCTGGCCATCCAGATACAGCAAACCTCGCTTAGCATATCCATATTTTATTTCATCCCGGACACTTGTTATCTCGTTTGTACTAGGCTGTAGCTACTCGTATAACCAGTGGTATTGACATACGCTATCACTATAGAAATACTGCTAAAATATTTTTGATTTTTTAAGACTTTTTTTTGCAAAAATGACTAAATTATAACTAGCAAAGTGAGTTATCACTTAGTCCTTACTTTACTTCTATCACTTTTTCCTTTTTGTCCTTTATTAGACTATCAAAGCATTTGTAGCTAACTCTTTGGTGGTGCAGACGTTCATAGACGATGTGATCACTAATAACTAGCCTGCTGGTTTGTCCACTGTCTATTCCTATTAAAAAAAAGTTTTGACCATTAGGTACGTCACACAGATATCTCTGTGTGTGTCTCTCATACTTAAGTGTCGCTTAATGTCTAAACAAAATGCGAAAATAAAACCCTTAAATGATTAAGTAATAGTGCAATAATTTCGCAAAATAAAAATAAAAATCATAGACGATTTTCGTCGCTAGATGACGCTTCTCTTTTATGGACGATAAACCTAATGCGGGGTCGCCAAATAATTGAATTAAGGCGGCTGCGAGACCGTAATAGACAATTTCTGTTTGCTTTTCCCCGATTCATACGAACGGGCAGTTATTAAAAATTCAGTTTTAATATCTCTGGATATTTGATTATGGACAAACAATATTTTATCATTAAGCTTTATTTAATAAATTGCGATACAAATCTCAAATATTAATAACTCGTAACATTCATAAGTTGAGGGGCTTAATCTGTTGTATTTATAATAAAAAGAATTATATTATGGGAGACTTTCTTACGCTATATATGTATGTACACACACCAAAATTATATGTATAATAGTAATGACTATACGGAAGCATAGTTTTGTAGTTTTATCCCGACATCAAGAAGCTTTTATTAACAAGGGGAATTTACTTTACGATTTGCGACATAAACTTTATGACGAAGCATCGAACTCGCTATGGATTAACAGTGTATTGTTTACAGATAGAACGTTTGTTGATGCGAAAAGCAAAGACAATAGACGTTAGTGACTAAGTGTAAGTTATTTGTAAAACCTTAAAATCAATATAAGGTATCAATATATTTTATGTTTTATATTTTCACAGAAATGTGTTTCTTTTTAAATTTAGGTACAATCTGTTATAGTGCATTTTTAAAGTACATATAAATATTCGTACACTTACTTCAGCTTCAGCACTATTTAATAGTTGTCGGAAATGAAATGGTCTAGAAACTTTTGTTGTATCTCTAATACTACTCCAAAATATACCGATTTAAGATTGTGTTATTTGAGTTCCCATTTCTACCCGCTAAAATTAATTTCGTTTGATTAGTTATTGTTATCTTTATATTACTTTTTACCATCAGAGATTATACAAACCCTAAAGGGTTTTTTTGAAGTTGCTTAAAAATAATATAAATATTATTTTTAAGCAACTTCAAAAAAAGGAGTCTTCTCAATTCGAACGGTATATTTTTTTTAATGTTTGTTCGCCGATAACTTCGCCATTTTTGGCGAATTTTGTTGTTTAACACGTGAGTAGGTAGTTAAATAATTAGCAGACTGAGTAATTTTATAAATTATTGTTTATTGCTAACTCAAACTATTAATAGCAATGCGATTAATATCAAACTGCTTTGAATGATATGACGTTAAGCGCACTCAGTATTGTCTATGCTCGACAGGAATGCGCCATTTTGTACGAGCTAAATGCACACGTTTCAAATTTCCAATTGATTTATTTAAAGCGACATTCATCACAAAAATATACTGACATAATGTAAAATACATTATTAAAGTATCTTATTACAAATATAAATAATATAGTGTAAGCGGATAATTTGGAATATACATAAATAACATGATTACGATGGTAACACAACGCTTGAAGTTTATTAAAAAAATTTGTTGAGGACATTATTATTATTCACTAGGAGGCAAAATATAGGTAGTATTCACAGGTTGAGTTGTATCAGTTTACTTCAGTATTGAGGTTGTTTAAAATTCCAAGTTTTCTACTTTGGCATTGGGATTTACTTCCACCGCCATCTTTGTTTGAAGAGGCCCAAAAGCGTTATTTCGGGACTGTCTCGTTAGTGATGCGTGATACGTCAGAAAAGGGTATTGTGAAAAATGTAGAGCGCGTCACTCTCTTCGAGTTTTTGTTTTATTTTGACTAAAAAAGGTCCCGTCCATCACAGACAACAGAATAAATAAATTTACTTTAAGTTACATTATAATGACAGTCTTGAAATCCGGTTTCATTTCATAACATTCAACAAAATGTAGGTAGGTACGTAGGTATCACAAAGCAACTAGCTACGTTCAAAATACATATACTACATTGTCAACGTCTGACGTTAATGGACGTATCCGAAATAAATGGTAAGATATAAATCAAAACCGTTATATAAATCAAAATTAATTATCAATCGGATATTGAACACGCAACACAAATAACATTTAGCTAACACAGATAGCATAGATACGTACGTTTCGTGTGATATTGTCATCATGAAACTCAAATTAGTCATCGCAATATCTGTATTTGTATTAAACAGAGAGTAGTGAGCACAATGCCGTGTGTAGCACCGGCATTGTCTCCGGTTGACGGGCGCGCGCCATTTTGTACTAACGACCATAGACAAACCGAGCTGAACAAATACGTTGGCTTGCCGATATAACTTAATTGCCAATATTGTAGACTCCATGTATACTATTGTAAAATTCCTATTTAATGTACCTACATATTTGTTTTAAAGTTTTTATATTTAATATCATTACTAGTTTATGTAAATATTCTCCGGTTAATTGCAAATGTAGCACAATTTTTTCAATGTGTGTCTATCTACATTTTTGTAATCATTTAAAAATGTATATGAACATAGTATTAAGAATTTAATAGAAAATTGTAATTAGTTAGCTAAGTGAGAATGAACATGGATTTTAATATATTTTTTTTTTTCAATAAATAGCAATATAGCAATAGTAGTGATAGTAATAAGTGAAATACATTAATTTCAAACACATTTAAATCTTTATTTTATCAAGCATCAGCGTTATTTAATATCTATTTATCAGATTTTGTACTTCGTTTGAGTGGCAGCCATACTTTTTTTTAATAAGGTTTAAAACCTTATTTCGTCCGTGTATCACTATACTAATACTTGATTGCGAAAATCTAACAGCGATTAAAAAACAAACTTGACATTAATCGACTTGAAAAATCTAGAAGATTCTGAATTTATCTTCTTACAATGCCTACCTACTAACTAATATGAATTACAAAGACAATCTGCGCCATCTTCTTCGTAACTAGATAGCTCCAACTAAACTGGTTTTAGCTAACTTAAAGACCCTTTAACACCCCAATAATTCTACAAAGACGCAAACACATGAAGCATGTATTGTTAATAATAAAATTGGCCAATTATTCGGAGTCCTCATCTCCCGCGCGACGGGTCTCACGTGGATAATTTATGCAAATACCTCGTGACACGGCACAAAGGGGGCGCGCTGAACCTATTAACTTGAATAGTTCCCTTAATAGGATTTTCTTTGCCCGTAAGTTTCAGGTAACCGCTGTAGGATTCCGGGATCTTGTCAAACTTTACGCTTTGACGTATTGTCTATGTGCTCTTATTGAATTGCATTTTATTTGATTTTTGTTCTTTGCTTTAATATTTTTATAACGAATTTATTGCATATGTAAATTGGTAACGATTTTGAAGAAAATACGAAAACATATGGTTTTCGTATTATCAAATTTCTTTCATTTCCTTAACTTTTGACAATGGATCACTAACATTGGAGATATAAACTCGATTTATTAATAAAGCTCTCACGGTAATTTTTTATAATTTGCGTTGGGTCGAAAATACATATTTAACATATTTACGAGTAAGTCATTAGTACTAATCATAAATAATTAATTAAGTAATATTAATATTGTTATCATGAAGTATTTTCTAAGAATAAGAAAACTAATAAATTTATGTATATTACTTTTGTAACACCTACTAATGAATTAGATTAATTAAACTGCTATAAAGATTATTTATAGATTGGCAATCTCGGAAACGACTATAACAGTTTCCCTGAAATTTGTTATGTGGGAGTCGAAAATCGATCCAGCTTAATATTGTGCCCGTAGAAACGCCTGCTTAATTTGTTAGTTTTTTTAACAAAAAAGATCTCCGAGTGAAGCTCGGTCGCCTAGTTATTTAATATTTAAACGAAAACAAGAATGCGGAGAACATGAATATCCTAATTTACACGGACAACCTAAATAAGCGAATCGTCAAAATATTTATGGCGAGAAATGTCAAATGTTGAAATGTTTTCCTTAGTCCCAGATTGCTCGGGAGACTTCATTTACGAACTTTTAGCATCTCTTGTGATGCATTTCCATATCATATTTGTGACGAGCAAAAAGCCCTCCACAGTCCGCGCGAGCCAAAAACTTGCATTCTACACGTTGGCCAAGTAGGTTACTCCATATTAAAAGCAATAAGAACCTTCATAAAAGTTGTTTAAAGCGCCACACATCATCAATCACCGGGCAGTGTCGTTATGAAAAGATACGTTTAAAATGGCCACTTGATGGCCGATCGATCGGCGTTGGTTGTAACTGGCAACAGTGTGAATCAAAGTGCAAACACTATCACTCAGGGAGACAGGTAACTCGCATTTAATCTGTTTACTGTGCTTATGTCCGATGAAAATGGAACTAGGAAACGCTTACATACTTAGGCAAAAAATCTACTATTTGAATCTTTAATTCAATACCTAGTTTTTGGATCGTTTCAATTTGAATAAGAGTTATACGGAAAATGTGGCCGACCAACACTCTTACAACGAAAATAATAAAAGAAAGGATAAGTGTGTACTTGGGGCAAAAAAGTGACTGGCCCTCTTCATCAAGTTCGTATTCTGAAAGAGGAAAAGTCAAAGGTTTCTTTTCCTTTTTTTGAAACTTTCATAAAAATTAGATCATAAAGAAATTACCTAACAGAGCTTCGGCTAATAGTTGGTTGGATCATTTTTATATGAGATGACCCAATTCTATAGCAGTTTTCGTTCATACACTTTTTATCCTTCTTAAAAGTTAAAGATGCTGGATAACTTTAAAATTTTAAATGAATCAGGCTTGACCAAATAGGCATATGCATTGATAGACATATAAGAAAGATATTGCGGATATCGTTTGGGAAAATTTACCATCCAATTTGACCATTGTCATAGTAAATAGCTATGTTATTGAAATCTTACAAAGAAAAAATAAATAAAATCACAGCCACTGTTCGCTGTATCGAGAAACGGAATCAATTTGCCTAACGAAATCCCGATGACTAGGATCAAACTCACATTCAAGCCGGTTGCCAAGAAAATTGATTTTTTATTGCACTGTGACCAAATTTAGGAAAGCGGCGCTGTGTATTTTTTGTGATGCCTAAAAAGAAACTTAATATATAGGGTTCGTGTGTATAAAAGATATACGAGTAAATCTGTTTAACTTATGGATAAGATAATATTAGATCACAGAAGCGTACTTCCCGTTACATTCGATAAAAACAAAATATTGGAAAGATAAAAATAAGTATTCAATAAAATTAAAAACTAGAACAAACAGAAACAAACAAAAGCCATGCAGAGAATATCTCTGTAAATTAAAACAAATATAATCTCTTGAATCAAAGTAAAGTTTCATTGTGTCATTGTCTCTACAAAACAACTGTACAACGTTTGCAATTCATTCGCATTGTGAGCGACTGCCTCGTTTAAAGAAACAACACTACATTGTGAGAATTTAAGGCTCGAACTTCACTCGTGTTTGTTCCATCGCTGTAGTTCCACTTTGTTTGAAAAGATAATAAGCAAACGGGCAGCTATTCTGTAACCGCTGTAATGAAACTCGACGGTCTGAAACGCCCCCGTTCTCGCACGGAGCATTGTTTCGCCAACACTGCGTTGAAGTGAGCTCGAGGATCATCGAAAACTGCCGATTTCATTATCAGGAGTTTTGCCCCGCTGAGTCTTCGAGACGCACTCACGGCGCGCGTTTCTCTCGCTCTACAACTCCAACCTGAATACTGATTGAAGGATATTAAAATTTTGTAGTGAAATTGAAGTCGGCGCGTGCAGGGTTATTGAATTTCGTTCAATATGTGCTCGGGTAACGACTTGTGAAAGATATGAGGTTGAGTTATCGATAACACGAGGTTAAGTGTATTTTTATTGGGTTTGGATCGCTCGCAGATGATATTACGTTATTGATACGTATCGAGCAAAAATCGTAATGTACTCTTACATTTGTATTTCTTAAGTTATCCAAGAAAAAGTATTATGTTTTCACGTAACTTTTATTATAAATACATTCGACTTAACTATGTGTAAGTGTTGATGAAAATTGGTTACCAGATTTTTCATAATTACAAATTATTTCTTAAAAATTTCAACTCTATTCAAAAAGATCACCTTGTGCTACTAAAACGAGCACACAAATAGAGTAACTTGCTCTACATACACAGAGAAACTAACCTAACTAAGTTAACAACTCTGTGTAAATCTGCCCAACTTTTAGATTGGAAACCAAATATCTATTATGATTAATGCACTACCCAAGTTTGGGATAAAGCCCGGCCCTATAATATATAGGTTATAGGTATTAAGCCATTGTCCCGGTTTGAGGTTGAGATTGGGCCAACATTTGGACCAACATGCGGGCTGGAACAATATACTACGCTCCAGTTGCTCTGATAATGAACACGATATCAAATTAACTTTCTTTGTTTGCAATATGCGTATTCATTAGCAAAATTAAAACGCTGCTGTGTTTGTGGTGGAAATTCATTAAGTGTATTACGTAATGTTAAATAATGACCAATCGGTTATACAGAACGTTGCATGTGTGGAAGAGAATGATTGATCATTTATTATTATTAATGCATTGTTGAGGAAAGTAATCAACGTTTTTTTTTTTGTTACACAATAAGCTTTTTTTATATTTCATTTATTGTATATAGGTATTGCAGTCCTTTTTAAGATCGATGTTTCAAAGTGAAGCTAAGTTAACGTAAAAGATATTATTTATTATTTATAAGTAGATATTGCAGTTATTAATAGATGTTTAATAATGCGTGAATATACCATGTTCATAATGACAAGCATCAACGACAGCGGCCAGCCCCTGGGTAATTACAATCTCTCACTGTCAAACACAATCACTATCGTTTTTTTTACCGACAAGTATATTACTTTATAAGATGTAATTTCGTTTCTTTTTTTTAAATTAAAATATGTAAATTCCCTTCAGACTTCAGAGTTACGAGCCGTACCTACATCTGAAAATCGATTGTATAACGAAAGCGTTTTATGCTTAATTTAAAATCTAAACAAGACCTACTTAATAAAATTTGGAAATCAATTAGTCCGATAAACCACAATTATCAAAAAAAATATTTTGGCTTTAAACAAAAGTCTTAGAAACATACGCCAAGTTATTATAAATTAGTACCATTGTACACATAATGAGACGTCTGACAATGTGATCATTTAGCAAAACGAGTTTCATTAATTACTAACCGCAGCCGGGAGGCGGTAACAAGCGAATTTAATTAAAGGCAAACAATTCGCGACAATGCCGTCTCTACCGTCCTCGTGAAAAGTCAACTTTCATCCTCTATTAGAGCCCATTCCCACTTGTCGGATCCGGTTTTTAATCGGATGTCGGCCTTTCAATACAAATCTACAATTTTACCCGACACACGACAAGTGATAATGGAGCTTAATCCACCATGCTACTCCACTGCGGATTGGTGGATTTATACATGTGTCAGAATTTCTTCCTGCACATGCAGGTTTCCTCGCGATGTTTTCCTTAACCGCCGAGCTCGAGATGAATTTAAACACAAATTTAGCACTTGA
>DVXP01000831.1:0-17551 GCA_018235645.1 Junonia grisea | reverse complement strand
TTTCTATTTAAACATTAAATAAAGACACTATTATGACACTTTGGTTGACATGACAACGTCTGTCGGGTCCACTAGTTTACAATACATACAATGGGATGACCCCCCCACTAATAAATCCAATATTATTAAAATTTTATTACCCTTCTAGCATACCTATATCAAATAATAAAACTTAATCGTTCATTGAACGTCTCAAAACTTGAAGTCGAAGTGAGCGAAAACAATATTTTCAAGGTCTGTCTATATTTCTTCCTATCAGATTAGTACGAAGCTGACTCAGTCATTCTCGGAAGGATAATTCGGTTGTTAACATTGGAATGTGACCCGTATACAATATATTGAATTGAGAGTTTTTAATAATACTTAGATATACACACCTAATATACCTACCTACCTTCTAGATTTGCTCGGTTATTTAATAAATAATAATTTGTATAAAGCGTTCCAGACTCATGATTTTTACTTATGATATTTAAAGTCAGTCCGAAAACATTTGTACAACATAATCATCAAAGACTGTGACAAATATTCATGTAACTTAAACTTAAAATAAGGAAAAAGTTTTTGTACTTATAAGAAGTAAACTTCAAAACTACTGGACCGTTGCCAAAAAAATTCACTTTTTAAAGATGCATTATACCAGATGAATGCAGATTTATTTTAGGGTTCCGCAAAGTCTTATATGCATTGAATGACTGTAATATCACGATTATATTGTTTCATTTATTTTGTACTTCGGCAGAGCTTCATTGTATTGTTTTACCATATCTTCCATTGACATTCATTGACAATGATAACCTCTATTGTCAAATTTAACAAAAAATATAAAAACATTTAACTATAATACTTTGACCTGTGTCACTCGCAGGATAAAAGTGGGTGTTAATACAGGTTACGAGCTTTTTCCATTATCAAATTTCAGTCAAATCCATTGAATCGTCAAAGCGTTAGGAGATAACAAACATACACACTTAGTGACTAACTTTTTTTTTGTAATAGTAGTTTATTACTAAAGTGACAAAGCATTTATTTGGGCAGGTAGGTGCTGTCTATATTTAGGTATAATATTAAGTACATTTTTAACTGATTTAGATGACATTTTGATATATTATTAATCAGTACATTTTTTTTTGTCGACGTAGGGTAAATCTTCATAGATACCCGACTCCTGGGGGGGATGTCGGGTTATGTGAGATTATACTCACTAAAAACCCCTGCGATGGCCGCACCTGTACCTGAGAAAATTTTCTGTAAGCTGTAAGGTTTTTTTTTCAAAAAACCGCGTAAATAGGTGCCTTCTCAATTCTCTAAAAGTTATCATACTTCAATCATTAACTTCTTATTAATACAATCAACTTCAGAATGCCTTATGACGAATGTGACTTTTTGGTATATATTTAGACGTTATGAGGTGCGAGAGGACAGACGCGTAGTGTAGTGGGGAGGGGGGTTATTTCTGTCTAATTATGAGGAGCGCTCCATAGCGGATGCTTTGACTATATTTTAGATGGTATTATTTTTAAGTCCTCACAAATGTCAATAGGTCAATGTATTTTGTTAATTAATGGTTCTTTATAATTATGGGGTATAAGTAATTTTCGTTTTTTATTAAATATAGATATATGTGTACAGTTTGGTTGTTTGGTTTATTTAATAAGGTTGTTATGTTTTTATGCAATTATGTAATTCAAAATAGTCCAGCAGTTTTTGTGGTTATCTGTTACATATGAACAAAATAAAGTTTAGTGTTACATGATAAATAAAAAAATTAGGATTATCATAGAAAGAAAGTTTGTTTAAGTACAATGTGTACAAAGGAGCAAATGTTTTACTTTGTATCCTTAAAAATTTTCAACGTTTTGAATTGTGATTTTATATTATTCAAGTAGGTATTATGAAAAATTCGGGCATAACTTGTAAGCCAAAAATATTTGAGCGTTCCTCAACAATATCATCAACTTAATTTCAATTGTTACCATATGGAAAAATTGTTAACATGAAAATTTCGCTGCATCGTTGTATTAGTTATCATGGCTGTATAATAAAGTATCATTGAGAGTAAAATAAAAAAAAACGTGCAGCCTTAGCGAGGCTTACACTGTTGATGGCTCTTAGGTACGTCGAAATAAGGGTTAGAATGCACTGGACTACATGTCAACATGTGGTGCCGTAGACAACGGCTCTCGAGAAGAGACAAGGGGCTCTATTTTTAACAGATTATGCACGGGACGCGCTGACGAAGCGTGCTGAAGATTCGCTGGTCACAATGCCTACAAGTTCTTTTTTTTAATTTTCTTTTATGTGCTTGACTTGTTTGACGGAACAAGACTAATTTAGGTTACTCTCATCTATAGTGGCCGATGGACAAAATTTTTTGAATAGTTGAATTTTTAGTATCCGTTTGCTTTTAATTTTAGTTTTGAATATACCAGTGGCACTAGTCGGTCGATGATTTGAGAAGTTTTTAGAAGTAGTGCAATTATTTGTGATTTAATTGTAATTATGTCATGTTTTTTTATATTTTGCTTGTAATACATTGTGCATACATGTTGCATAGACTTTCTGTCTAAAATGAGTGAATGTTACGCATACGAAATCATGTATGGAAGTTACTTAATCTTTGATAAAAAAAACCTAATTTTTAATCCAGTGGTGCTAAATAACAGCGTCTAGATTATTAAAATCAAACAAGATTGTTCAAATTACATGCAAAAACATTCTTATAGGAAATGGTTTAACAGTTTCAAAAGTAGCTACTGTAACTCGTAGGTTACGAACATATAGACCGGATTTCCACAGACAAACTGCATTGCAGAGTTAACTTAGCCGAACTCCGCGGTGCCATTGCATGTCCTACCGGCAATAAATTAAAAAGTAAAAGTAATAAATATGGCGGGATCAACGAACGAATTTGGCGCCAAACACGCGAGCCTTCCGTGCATCGGTACAGGATCAATTATGTGCCTTGTAAGAGAAGGGTGGTCTAACGCGCTTGTTCGATAAGATTTATTACTTATAAGACTTTAAAGGTATCTTTTTAATGATTATTTGTTTAGATAATTTGAGTTACTTCATAATTTATGGTCTTTCGTTTGTATATTTTTGGTTGACGTCTTGTCGTCGCTCGCGAATGTTTTATTAGTATGAGAGATCTTTATTTATTACGCATTAATAGTTTTGTGTTGTTTAAATATAAAATTAAATAACTATGATGAATAACTCCTTATATGTATTATATACTTTTTTATTAAGATGACGTACAAGTACATTTGTTGAAAATGTAATAATTACATGTTATTTACAAAACAGGTATGTGTATGGGCTTAATTACATTGTAGGGATTAAGGCCAAACAGAAGCAAGAACACACTTTTATGTTGTAATTTGTAATATTTCTAAGGATTAATCCGAAAAAGATTCCACCTGGCAAGTTTAATTGTACTGGAGTGGACTACGGTATGCCTTAAAAATACAATTACTATTAATTAAAAGACAACACGAAATTTTCGAAAAATAACGAGCGCCTTATTATATAAATACGGCTATGTAGGGTTTCATTATTTTCAGGTGTTCCGCATGACGGGAATAGCATTGTTTAGGTTAAAAAATTAAAAAAGCACACCACTCTTAATCTGTCGTCTGCCATTCTCGTTTCTCGTTTTCAAAAAACAATCCGTTACAATTAAAACAAAGGGGTTCGAACGTTTTCTTTCTTTTCGTTAGATACATTCAGTATTTTCAAAAGAAATCCGTCAAAAGAAAACCGAGGCGATTTCCTTGACGCCGAAGAGACGTTACGTGAAAATGAACCTTAGCACCTTTGTTTAGGCAAGAAAGAAATGAATGAGGTTTGTACTTGGACAATGTTAGGTGTGCATTTATTCGGGTGATTATAGGCTTTATGGTTATAATAATAAGGTGTATGTTCGATGTGCTGGTTAGATTGTAAGATGTCTGGACGGGTGAATGAACCCTGAAAGCGCGCGTTTCAGAAGTTTGAGACACGCCATCACTTCCTGAAGCTCTCGGTGCTAGAATTTTGTTTTATACTTTTAAAAGTACTTTTTATTTGAACTGTATGGTATGACCTCTTGTGTATGAGTTATTGTGTAATTTGTAATTCCTGGTATTGTTATGGGATATCCCTTTGATGTAGCTTTTTTTGTTAAACCACTTAAACCAAATAATAGTGAGAATAATTAAAGTAATTTACAGTTATATTTTAACTTTAGTTTTATAGTTGCTGTAATTCTTTTATATCTTATTAAATCTAAAACGAATTATACACTAATATAAATATTAAACATATACAAAGCACTAATGTATGTTAAAAACAAATAACTAGATACACAATTACTAAAAATAAAGGCACAACCCTGCCCCGAGCAAAGTCCTTGTAACTTTCGTTTTCAGGATGCAAACTGGAGTTCTGAAACAATGTCACTAATATTGTGTCAGTCGTGCACTAGTTGCTACGCATTAAGGTAATGTAGCCTTACTACGTACAACCAACAGTGGAGTAGCGTGGCGGATTAAGCTCCTTCTTAATTGGAGAAGAGGCCTTTGCCCAGCGTTTACAGGATCTTTACAAGCTATTAATATTCTACTTTTTTACCCATACCAAGTGATCTATTTTTAATGTATTGCAACCCCTTCCCACGGGCATTATGGAACTAGAGTCGTAAAGGTCCAATTTATTTTAACTCAAAATATTACCGTTTAGACGAGGAATTGTAAAATGAACGTACAAAACAAATTTTCATTAAACTTATTTAGAAATATCGATATTTCATGTAATTATTATATTAATAGATGGGCCATGTAATTTTACTTTCTTATTAATTTTATTATGTTCTTTATATACCTACTGTTGTTATTGTTTAGTACTAATATCTAATTATCCACCGTATTGGAATTTGTTAACAGTTAGAAATATTTTCTATGTGATTGTAACCTGTTGTGTTTGCATTAATAAATAAATACATTTCGAAAGTGGGTATTAAACTATGGAATTAATGCCATGAAAATTATTTCGTGAAATTAATTTATTGGTTCATGAAAATATGTATTATAAAGTTACTTGGGCATTAGAACTTTAAATAGCTTTAACAAAACTAATATCATAGATGTGAAAGTTTTTAAGCAAGAATTTTAGTTACTTTTGAGTGTGTATGTCTGTTACTTCTCACTAACGGCTCAGCGAATTTCACTAAAATTCCGAATAGATATAGCTAATGGTCTGAATATTACATTTGCTACTAGTTAGTCTCTGAGTAAACTATAGCTTTTAGTACATATTTGTTAGTAATATTATATTTAGTAACACTCTGAAATTACGCATATACAGTACCTAACATTTAATTTTTACCTCTGACTTTTTTACATTAGGCAGAATGTGGATACATCATAACCATTTTAACACCAGTTAAATACATCGTCGGCTGTCAGTTTTGACAGGTTGACGGCAGCCATTATGTGAACTGCCTAACGTAGTTTTTTTATTTTAATTAAGCCGGTAATGCGTTTACTTGGAAGAATATATTTAAATATTAACGGATTTGTTAAAATAGACAAATATTTTAAATTAAATTCCTTTAAGTAAATGTTAATTTTGAGAGCAGATTATTTTACAAGTATGTTTGATCAAGAACTTTAAAGTTCTTAAGCCTTACTTTAGATTCAATCAGTCATCAACATAAAAAATATTTGTTGTTGGTTTTTCTATCTGTACACTATTAACACACAAACAAACAATCAAACTTGTCAGATATTTTTATAGGTATACAGGATCTATGAGGAACAAAATAAACGCAACTTGCCTTATACAAAAGTTACAGTTTTTGAATTATTCAGGTTTTTGTAAAATTTTCAAAAATACCGGTCTTTCATGAGAAAAATTTGCGTTTTTTTTTGGTAAGGTTCGTTTATTTTATTCCTCATAGGCCACTCTATCATCCGGTTCAAGGTTGACATCGAACCACCAAAGACCCTGTATATGCAATATTATAAAAAAATACCGACCTTAATTAATATTAAACCTCTCTTTGAAGTCGGTTAATAAAGTAGTAAACTTTTCCATTACTTACATTAAACACCTATTTGTAAAAATAAAAAGCATAGCTATCAAACAAAAACAGAGACAACCCAATCAGCCAAAACGCGAAATATTTTTTTTAATTCCAACGCATTATCATTACGGGCGACAAATTTATTGGAGAGAACATCCATATTCATACAGGCCCCGTACAGCTATTTGCTTTGTCCGAATGCTGCGCCATTAACTCAACTCAGCCATTTTTCAATTATGCCAAATGTGTATGGCGTATATAAATCATGTTCACATATGTACCTGCGTGGGGAGGCGGCATACATGAGCGGGGTGTGTTTAATTTGTAAACGGAAAAATGGATCGAAACATTTACGATAGCTTATCCAATATCAGTCTGGGTTGGGGTGCATCAAAAAATAATATGCGGACTTTGAAAAGAATTTATGCATGTTTTTTTATGGCATCGATAGGTATTTTCGTTTGAAGTTGATGCGTTTTATATATTGCAATGCTTGTAAATGGAATGTTAATCTTTTCATTGGTTTTATGAAAGATTTCGTGATAATTGAAATAGGTTGGTACGTGTGTTTTTGAAAAGATTACTCGTCAAAGATAATTATTATCAATAATAATATCCTGTATGTTTACGCTCCTTAATAAGCCATTAATTGTAGCTACATAGAAATTATGAGATAGAAAATAAAATAACAATATTCTGACTTGATTAGTTTATCATATCTAATAATGGCGACAAAAAAACCAGTATGTTTTTGTTTTTTAATATTGTACAGGCTTCCTATAACTAAAACACAAATTATGTTTCTAAGAATGTTACTTTATGTATATATATAAAAAAAGCCATTTATTAATATCTTCAAAAGATGTTATCTAATGTACGAACACGTAGCGTGTTGAATTTTTTTTTATATATAGATAGATAATAACGACTTTCGAAAAATTGAATGGAAATGAATTAAAAACATCGCAATGATTGCTTTTCCAAGATCATCGTGATATTTTTTATTTGATATTCGATTTAGAGCCTCAAAAACATACATAATATATGTAATTCCATACACCTTCCATTTTTGTATGTTTATACAATGTAATAACGTAAAAGTATACGAGAAGTTTTGTATCGTTAAAACTACTACGGAATTTTTTAAATTTATTTGATAAAAGTGCAAAAAGCTCCTGAATCCTGATCCACTTAGTTAATTTAGAGTATGACTTTTGTATTGTCGATAAAGAATTACCGATAAAGAATTATGTAGAAACGGTTATATGAATAGGTACTTGATTTTGATTCTAGGTAAAAGCTATAAAGATGTCATAACCGAAGACAATCAATCGAAAAGTTATCGCAATACGAGTAAGAAGTCATTAAAACACAACCAAAAATCAAAATCTCATACCATGAAATAACATACCTTTGACGGAACACGACGCCAGACTGAATAATGCACACAACAATTTTCATCAAAAACCTTTCCCGGGAATCGGAGTTCAATTTAAAAAATTAAGAAAAAAAAATTTAAAAAAAAGTAACGGCATTCGAAATTCAGATCGTCTAGGTGGCCAGTGGCGCACGTTAATTCCATCGATCATTACTCCCTGCAATCCGCCAATCGAAAAATAAAAACACTGGCAACCCCACCTGCATCCCCCCCGAGCGGAGAAGGGGGGGGGGAGATTTTTTTCGAGCGTCACCCCCATCGCACTGTCGGTACCTATTATTATAATGATCGCAGTTCTCATATGTACCGTATTTCAGTGATGTAATTCACTGATGAACGGCTTTACGTTTTAAATTTAAAATACGGCTATTTTTTCGTACACTTTAAAATTTATTCGATCGCGATGAATTTACTGCATTCGCTCTTTGTTGCTTTTATGTAAATAATTGAGTTATGTATACATGCTGAGCTATGTGTGTATTTATTTAATGCAATTATTTACAACACAAAATGCTTTAACTGTATCATAAAAAATGCTATTTCAATTCTCTGCTTTGATACCTATCAAAATACAAATAAAAAAAATATCTCATTTTGTTTCATTGTTTTTTTTTACCTGGTAACACTATAACAAAATAAAAAAACAGTATTATACTTGGATTGAATAGTCAAGAGGCAAGAAAAACAAACCGTAGCTATGCGTAAGTGCTACGGTGTTTGTAGCAGTCTACGCGTCTACGAGGCGCTTATCTAACGTAGTTATCAGTTGATAACAACCACTTACGTCATAGCTAATGATAATAAGCTGATGAAGTTAATGCGATTATGAACATAAGTATGTTTGTATGTTATGTGTGCTTCCTGTGTTTACGATATAATATATGAAATGTAAATTTTACTTCATTATTAGCTTACAATTAGTAGTTTTTTATACAATATTAGATTTAGGGTGTTTTAGAATCTCACAATGCAATACTTCATTTACTGTTTAATTTAAATAAATTATATTGTGATGTTTAAGGTGTATTGTTTTTATATTAAAAAAAAATCCTATGAAATTGCAAAGCCTAAAAACAGCAGTGCTTACTTACTAACACCAATATTGCTTAGTAAATTGATAAAATATTATTACGCCATATTGATATTTTTAAGCGGTATATAAAATCAAAATTCGCAAATTCCTATTACGATATGAATTTGCTTTTATTAAAAAAAACAGGGCCTAAAAAACAATAGTATAAAATATCACCCATATACTATTACAATACATCATTCGGTACACCAAAAAGATGACCAAGAATGATCGGTTATCCAACATTTACACACGAAACATGTGTGTGTGTATCGTTAATACGTGTGGATGTGAGCGTGCCTGCAGAGCCGAGCTCAGGCTGAGGCTCATCGCGTGCAAAACGCCATGCAAAAATGTGCATTGTACATAGACACCACTATCCGTGACCCCTCCACCCTCCCCCTGCCCTTAAACAAATAGATCTTTCGGAGGAACTTTTGTTTTATGTACGGGCCAGTTTATACTGGTCAGCGCGGGGAAGCAGTCCCCTTTTATGTGTCATGTAGTTTTAAATTACGAATTATTTGCATGATCGTTCCGAATGCTATTCAGATTTTTTATATCGATATTTTCTGTTCGAATTTATAATAATTATAGTTGCTCATTTTCAATATTTTTTATGTACAATTTAAATTATTTCCACGAATGAAGTTTTTTTTCGTATTTAAATACAAAATTACATTTTATTAAAACTTTTATCTTACAATTACATTTTATTTAAATCGATACTTATATTTCGTAATTTTGGACTTTATTAATCTAGATTATTTGTACGAAGTATAACGAATATCACACAAGGCAGATAAAATAATCTCGCGAGACGGCATACAGTTGGTCTACCTTTGAAAGAATCATACAGGAGTCCACTTTTTAAAATTCTATTCATCTGCTATTATACTATATTCTGAAAGTCAATTAAGAAACGTATTTTTAAGCTCCGTTTTCAATTTTAAAACCGTCCTTTCAAAGCGCCTTTTACTTTACTCAGCAAAGTATAGAATTTAACGAAGCCGTAATTATAATGCTCAAAAGAAATTTTCCTTTTTTACAGCAATTTAATGAATTGCCGGTTTTCCTTAAGACTTTAACGATATACGTATTTATGAACCTCGGTACTCGCCGAAACGTTTTTTTTTAAGTATAATTCAATTGTCTATGATACGGTGTGTGTTTAAAAAGTTCTGTAAGTATTGGAGGAGGGCGGGAAAAGTTTGCACGAGGCTGGAAGATGGAAAAAAAGGAGTAAAAATAAAGAAAAGGAGGCAAGGAAACTGTGTTATGAGGTAAGGAGCGCGGCCAGGGGCACGATCGCAATAAAACGATACTACGTAAGGTCGGCGTCGGGACCGGAACTTTTTATGGACACTTTTTTTTCTATATACTCTGTGAGGAAATGTGGGGAAGGAAATTTTCTTGAACACAATGTGACTTTAAATTCTTGTAATACGGTTGTGTGATATAAGTAACATTGTTCCTTGTTTGCAATGCATACACGTACAACATAATTATAATATGGTTATAGATTACGAATTATTCATTAATTCTTTTATTAATCCTTAATTTACAGTGGTTAGGGGCTAGGGGTTATGTTGTTATAACTTTTCCAAATTGTTATTTAAGGAAGAAAACAACTTGTTGATTAAATAATCAAAATATATTAAAAAAAGAAAAATCATTGTAAATAAAAAAAAATATAATCACGTATTACAAACCTAAAATTATTTATAGGTTTTATTATAATGTACAATCATTAGGTATGCTCGTAATTACCTACTTAAAGGTGTAATGTTAACATTAACCTTGCTTTTTATTGTAGTCATTTCAATTATTATTAGCGTGGTTTTGATACAATAATAACATAGCATCAATATAGTTCCAGCTCAGAAAGACTTGCATAGAAAATATATGTAATGTTTTTATAGTTAAAATATCAAAGATCACCGTATGGTGTTTATCTCAAAGATTTCAAGAGACACAATACACATTCGCTACACTGCGTTTCATCACTTCCCTGACCTATCTCAATGTTGTTCAAGTTAGTTTTTACCGACGGCGCCCAGAACTCGTTCAATTACGATACTTACTATATAAGTACGTATATGTTATCAACATCAAAGGCTTTTTATCAAATGTAGAGTATTTTATTTAGCGTTTTTTTTATTTGTATTTTTCAAGATTCTTCTTTAAAAAGTATGTTTAAGATTCTTCTTTAAAAAGTACGTTTCGTTGTATTCGTGGTTTTGAATACTGCTTCGAGTAGACTACAGTATTGTTATCTACGCGTATATGACTTTGATTTATATTTAACTATAACATAATAGTGGACCAAAATAATATTAAAAATATCTGAAAGAGAGGATCTTTTAAGTAGTAGTGTCTTACATTTTTAGGTTTCATTCGAGTTAAAATGTCTACGCATGACCTCTTGTTGCTATCACGGCATACATTGCATGAATATAAATGAAATTGCATACCACAATGTAATATTTATAGCTCGTATTTAATTTTACAGCTTGTGTCAGTAGCTCGCATTGATCTTACTGTCAATTCGGCTTAGCTAAAAGAAGCCACCTGTTACTCTATGATTAACAGAGCGCTAATGCAGCCGAGTGAAAGGAGCAGAGAAAGGCGTTTTTTGCTAGTCTAGTTTATATTATTTCAGTGTCATTTTGTTAATGCACTCTCTTTTTTTTAGGACAGACCGTCTTGCTCCGCGTTTTAACTAAATCACCACTTTTAATACAGACTTTATATAAGATTTATATCTGTCTAAATTACTCTTAATTTAAAGCCGGTAGATTATAATGCCAGTTAACATATCGAGTCATTCGTGCCGCTTGTCATACAATGTTACATTTAATAATTTCCTGTTTACGAATAATGTACATTTCGACTACCTATATTGACTTATGATCGGGCAACTCTAAAACAAGCACGACGCACACAACTGCAGCGTGTGGCACGGGGCCTCCCCCACCCGATTCGGCGTTTTTATATTTTTGCACATTCAAAAAAAGTACGGCAGACAAAGATGGACTGATGACGAGATCCGAGCCCGTGTACCGAGCAACAATAGGGTGCAAGCGGGACGGAACCACTTCTGACAGGGCCGATGCGAAATAAAAATGTGCAAAGCGTTTCTTTTTTAGATGTGATGCTTTTTTACGTTAGTCTGCGTTCGCAATTAGTGATGTGCGGTTGTCGCGTATTGAGCATTAGGAATATATGCAAATAAAGCACTACAGATATTCGTTAGGGTTCCTATGCTTTTGTACGATGTTTATTCAGCAGGCTCAAAGGATTGCGGAAGCGCGACCAAGGTCGGCGCGGCTCTTTGGCGAGAGAATTGAATTGGACCAATATCACTTATAGATAATAATGTCTGCGCTCTCTTAACAACAATCCGTTCCTCATTTTACTGCAATCCTTTTAACAGAACGAGTTATGGCGATCTCCGATGCGAATCCGAACAAAAGGCTCGCGATAAAATGT
Organism: Junonia grisea; assembly: GCA_018235645.1. Taxonomy (NCBI): domain Eukaryota; kingdom Metazoa; phylum Arthropoda; class Insecta; order Lepidoptera; family Nymphalidae; genus Junonia; species Junonia grisea. The sequence continues at coordinate 5,482 of DVXP01000831.1, read as the reverse complement.
TTTAAATTGTTTCATTTTGTAAAATTTTAGTATAGCAATGCTTTAAACGTAATGAGGGTATTGTTTCTTCTTTTCAGCGAAAGGCTAAGAATTAAATAAAAATTCGAGCAAGTTCTTGTATTAAGTATTTACGTTGCTGCATAATAACGTTAAAAGCATATTTCTGGAGATTGTAAAGAGGGTTGAACTTCAAGGTCTCTGAAATGTCGTTCAGTATTCAAAACCAAATTACAAATAGATTATACGTCGATTATGTCTGTAAATACAACGTTCTAAATGGATGTTGTATTTCCTGACGACAAGATAGTACATAGTATAGTAGATATGTACGGTCATATCTAACAATTCGTCAAGCGTCGGCAACCCTAAAAGCAAAGTCACATCCACTCTGCCCCCGAACACGAGCCCGAGCTCCTATATTGCGTGAACTCTTCAGGTGCATCCTAATCAAAGGTATGTAACGTTGGGAAGAGCGGCGCAACAAATTTTAATGCTAAAAGAAAAACACTGACAGCCCGATGCAGCGCGCGCGTGTGTGCGTGGCACACACACATCGCCGCGGCCGTGTCGGTGCATGCTTTACGCGCGGAAAAAAGTGCTGCGTTATTGATTTTTCTCTACAGCGTCGAGGGGGGTTGGGAGCTCGCCCGCGGCCTGAAAAAGTGTCTGCTGAAAAAACCGAGACGAAAAAGCACCCCTCCCTTTTTAATTGGTAACGTAGTGTCAATAGGGCTAATCCTGGGGCCGTAATAGCCTGCTTTTGTCTCCCGAATGCATTTTTCAGTGTTGCCAGGCGACGGTTTTGAATCGCGGGTTAGCTTCTTTTGGGCTTTTTAATGAAGAGTTTCAATTGTAGTACGCTGGCTCCGCATTGTTCCGAACGGTCTGTCGAGTAGTTGTGTACTAATTAAATCCACATGTGGACGTTTTGTTTTGATAGAATATTGTAATCCAATTAATGGGACGTACAGTACTTGAGCTCTGATTCTGTTTTGGAGAATCTTGGAGTGCTTTCAGCCGTTATTGGAACTTTTTTCAGCGTTGTTTTGTCTATGGGTACGGTATCTAGTCTGAGGGCTATTCACTTCGACTCTATTGTTGCAACTGTATATAAGGAATTGTTACTTCAATTTCGCAGTAATTAAGAGTACTAGTCAATATAAGTGATGCGTTATTTGGTAATTACGTTTGTTTGTGTTTGTATTTTTAAAAAAATATTATTGTCAAATAATCTGCGGTAAAGAGGTACCAAGATGATCGGCCTAATTCTCAAATCATTTACTCACTTACATCCCTTATAGATATAGATACAATTATTAACAAAAGCCGTACTTAAATTTTAAACCTAAATGTTAATCGTTCATATTACCTTAATAATTTTATTGACTAAAATACATGTGTGTCTAAGAAATTGTATCAGGAAATACGAATAAAATTAGCCTATGATAGCGAAATATCCAAAGTTGCTTAATTCGAATAAGTATTCAATACATTTTGTTTGTAAGAAAGTATAATATCATACGTAACACAGCCTGTACATATCCCACTGCTGGGCACATGCCGCTCCTCTTATTAGGGAGAAGGTTATGGAGCTTAATCCACAACGGTACTCCATTGCGGATTGGTGGATATACATGTGTCAGAATTTCTTCCGGCACATGCAGGTTTCCTCGCGATATTTTTCTTCACCGCCGAGCTCGAGATGAATTTAAACAAGGGTTTGAACCCGTGACCTTTGGTTAAGATCCACGTGTTCGCACCACTAGGCCATCTCGACTCTATTTACAGTCGTGCTAGAGTCGCAAAATTTATACTCGACTTAATAAAGGCTTATGTGTTTTAACTTTTGTTTGCTCAAGTGAAAAGTAATTCTACTTGGAAAGTCTATTAAGAGAGATCAAAGTAACTTAATATACACATTCTTGGATATAATGTTTGTTTTATGTTTGCGAAATTGAGATTTGGTAAGCTCGTAATTTCATTTTCATATACTTTTATCTATGTTGACCCTTTTTTGTAGCTTTTGAATATTACAAGTTCGAATATAAAATATTTCCGATTAGAAGTTTATCAAGAGATATATTTTACATCTGTACTAAAAATGTCATAAAGAAACTTAATCCACGCCATAAAAAACGAGTTCTTCTGGAATCAAAGGTCAAAGTCTATAAAAGCATTAACGTATTTCTTATAACATGTTAAGAAAAAAATAACATACTTCATCTTTAGCTCCTCTTGAACCTACAAAAATCACCTTTTAAATCATCATCCTTAAAGTAAATCTATACACTAAAAGAAAAGTGCCATCTTTAAAAACGCCTACCCCAGTTTCCATTGCCTATCGGAGTCCCTTCATCAATCAGCTGGAGTGTACTGAACGGTGTTTTTGTTTCAGGCCTGACAATCGGCGCGATGAGCGAGCAGAGGGGGGGCAGGCGTATCCCCACCCCTATGCCCCCTCCCAAGGAGCATGCTAACCGGTGAGCTAACAATAGACCTAAATAGACACAGCTTTGGGCAGAATATATACTACCTAAGGTTAAATAGAATCACTAGAAAAAGATCAATCGATTTTCGAATTTTGAGAAAGCGATGCAATAATACGAAAAAAAATATAATGTGAATAAATGAGATAAATAGTATTTTCAACAAGTCGTTTTTAAAAATTTACAATCAATAAAATTTATAGATAAAATATAAAAACTAACTTTTATAAATGTCTCCATTATTTTGTCATAAAAGTCATTATTTTGGTATTCCTCGTTTTCGATTATCTTAAAATTCGGAAATCAGAAGATGATCAAAACGACCACCCCCATGCTCCCACCTAAAGAGTGTCCTAACCGGTGAGCTAACAACACTATAGACCTAAATAAACTCAGCTTTAGGCAAAATATTTACTGACTATTGGGTGTGTAAATCGATTCACGATTGTTTTGTTCAATCGATAAACCTGGGAAAGTTAAATCGAATCACTCGTAAAAGTGGGAAAGTTATGCTATTCTAGTTGCATTTAATAGTTCAATAAATGGTTTTTAGAAATCGAATATATGTCTCGAATATATCATTATTGGGTGTTCCGTTCAATCGTTGACCTGTGAAAGTTTAATCGAATCACTCGTAATCGATTTTCGTATTTTAGGGAAGTGATGCAATAATACAAAAACAATAATGTGTATGATTAAAGAGATTTAAGTTGTATTTAACAGTGTAACAAAATAATCTTTAAACGTCAACATTCTGCCTATAGAAAAGCCGAAAATCCAAAAGTACGAAATCAAATCATGTCCAAGATTAAAGTACTTATATCTAAACTAACTATTGAAATAATCATATGTATTACCATAAAATATAAACAAAGAAGTGTTTAAAACAATCGTTAATCACAATTTCATGTGGGGCACGACGTCAGTAAGTGATACGCTTGAAATTCAATAGTATCATATAAAAACTGTTCCCTGATCCTGACACACGTGCGGCCATGGACAATGTATATTGTATATGGTCACGATTTTGTATGGATTTTTATATTGCTATTGATTTAATAGGACCAGTACAGAGTAATCTTAGGAATGCTGGTAATGGTTTGGAGATGATTTTGGTTTTAAAATTTCAATTGAATATTTATTTCGAATGTTTATTGAAACAAATTTTAACCATCTATAGTAGACAGGGTTATCGTGACATGCTAAATTCATTTTTATCCAAAAGGTATATCTATAATAAAAGGTAAAGGTATATCTATAATATATGTTGCAAAAGTAATGTACACAAAGAATCGACTTCAAAATTACCAGAATTTCTATAACAGACTAACAAAATAAACTGTAATGAAATTGTTCGAAAACCAATATCATAGTTTTATTATTCAATAAATAAAGAATGCAAAGGAATCATTCTATTCGATTCAGAATTTTTAGCATCTTCAATATCGAGGCATCGTAAAAACTTTGTTGATAGACTTTGCCCATTCTAACTTCGGAATTGCTTCACCAGTCTTTACATTTGAATCGCTATAAAGGCTTGGATCTTTATGGGAATTCAAACACTGAAACTTTTGTAAAGGAATTAAAGTTTCAAATGTAAACGGTCAAGATTCTAAGGTAGCAATTGAAGCTGTATTGTAAGATCTTCTACCTTTTCAGCGTTTTGTGGATAGACCAGTATTGATTGTGTTCTGTTATGTATTGCATTTTAATTTATCGTTTTGTATGTGTCGGCTATTTATATTGAAGACTAGCTGACCCGGCAGACTTCGTACTGCCTCAATCGATTTAGATAACTTTTGTATGGGAAATAGAAAAATGCTGTTTTTAGGGTATTCCCGGCAATTATTCGAATTTTTCTCACCTTTTAAACCTTTCCTGGACATCTACGAATATTTCAAGACCAAAATTAGACAAATCGGTTCAGCCGTTCTCGAGTTTTAGCGAGACTAACGAACAGCGATTCATTTATATATATATAGATTGAACCAAAATTCCCAATGCGTGTAGCTTTTAATGATATTGCAAAAGTATCATGGAAAAAATATTAAGTTCCTTTTGCGTCGTCCAATTATTGGATATTTCACTGCAGACTCATTGACATAATAAACAGTAATTTATTTTCATAAAATTGGTATCATATTATTACCATCATCATATTGTTTTATCTGAGCTCAATCAACATAATAATATCAAGCCAGAAATTGAATAAATCCTTTTGAATGTATCCAAAAAACACCTACCAACAAAACATATGATCATGTAACAGGTTTGACAAATTTCCATAAAAAATCGTCATAAAAAAAAATATTCATGCAAATTTCGATTGCTCCATAATTATTCGTAATGTATACGACGTGTTTTCGTCTGACGTGACATGAATGCGCATCGCACTGATTGGTTCATGATATTGAAAGGGATCTGATACAATGATACCTGGGACGCTATATATTAGGCTGGGATGTATTGAAACATGATTTGGGCTTGTACATCACTGTAATTGACTGTTGAATTGAACTATGAAGGTCTATTGCGAATGTAGTCGTAACCATCTGGGACTATGAAGATATCGTTTGGTTTGAATTCGATAATATTGTAATCTGATGGATTAAAAATCTGTCAAGGTGGTTGCGGACGCACTCTTCTATAACAACTTGACATTTTTTTATGAATTACTAGCTGACCCGGCGAACTTTGTTCCGCCTTAAGCAGATTTTTAGCAAAAAATAAGCAGATTTTTTTAAATTAGATCCATAGCCATACGTTATGGAATCCATGATTTCGAACGGGATAAAAATATGAAAATAAAACGGGTATCCTATTTTCTTCTGCTGGCTCTAAACTACCTCCCTGCGAATTTTCAGCTAAATCGGTTCAGCCGTTCTTGAGTTATAAGTGGTGTAACTAACACGACTTTCTTTTATATATATACAGGGTGTCCCGAAAGTCAACGATTAAATTGAAATGGGATATAGACCAGGTCATAACTGGCCAAA
>DVXP01000830.1:0-17554 GCA_018235645.1 Junonia grisea | reverse complement strand
AATAGGCTCCGAAACTACTTGACCAATTTCAAAAATTCTTTTACTGTTGGGAAGCTACGCTATCTCCAGTGAACATAAAAAAAAACGTAAAAAAAAAGTAAAAGAATTCAGTTGCAAAAAAGAATTCAGCGTCGTAAATCGACTACAGTGAGACCACTAGTTGTATAATACATATGGAAATATTCACAAATATTTATATTTTAAAACTTCATTACACCAACATGAATTGGTAAAACAGAAACCGATAATACATATGAAAACGATAGCTTCGTCAGGTTTAAAAATTTAACGCGAATATCAATTTTGTATAAAAATATTGATATTGATTCTGATTTTCACAGCGGTAAATACAGTTTGTTTATAGGTCTACAACATATCAAAGAGTCGACGAAGTTAAGGATCTCCGGGGAGTTATAATAGATGGGAACTGGAAAAGTTTCCCCGGACTTATTTACTGGCTTCACCGCAACATAAATATACCACGGGATTAAAGTATTCAGCGGTTAAGAAAGTATAACCCTTCGGTATTTATCAGGAATTATTTTATCTCTTTCCAATAGATAATTTATATTGTACTTTCTGTATTGTAACAAAAATGTACGATATACCTAGATATCGTATTTTTGTGAATATAAAGCTTTAAGTTGATAAAAAGTCACATACTAGTAACACTACAAAAGTAAACGAATGGAAAACGTTTACATTAAAAACTTTCGTCTCGAACTTTTGTCTCGTTTGCAACAGAATATGTTTACGAAAATATTTTGTTATGTTTAAATTGTTACGGTTTATATGTAAGTTCGACTCATGCTATGTAGGTTACTATTAATTTTAGATTATATCAGACCTATTTGAACACTTTATACTTAGACTTCATTACTCTGGGTACGTGATAAAGGACAAAAAAATTAAAGGTTTACCAGAGTATCCCTATTGACATTAAAATTAGGTAGGTATTTGCTTTGAATTTCCGTATCCTAAAAACGAGTTTAAATATTCAATGTTTGGACGTTCGATTATATACAGCTCAATAATTTAGATTACCATTAAACAAATTTCGATGATTATGTTAATCGAATGCGTACAGGCGATTGAATCGTTTAATCGTTAATTACATTTACCGGCAAATTAGACACAATGCCGACACAATGGAGTGAGATGAAGCATATTACAATAATTTATATCTACTATATTTTCATGTTTTAAACCTAAGCTTATTTTCACTTGCAGGTGCTGAATTACATGATTAGTCAGCTGTTGCTAATTGAGTAATTTATTTAATTTAAAATTAGGTAATTGCTTATCAAGCTCATTGGTGTTACTAATAATAATTATTCAAGTACTTTATTCACGTTTAGATTTGTGATATATGTCTACTAGATCATATGGCAAAATATTTTTGTTTCATTAAAAAAGTTATAGATACCTAAGTATAAAATTTTGTGTTGGGATTTTAGGATATAAAATAGAATAGAATAATATCAATGGTTTAGACAGGATAAGCTTTAAGATATACTTACATAAAGTAGATTATATGGGGTCGTTCAAGTATTACTTAACGCAGTTCGGGGGGAGGGGAGGGTCTTGAGAAACGTTATGGAGCGTTACAGGGTAGGGAGGGGGGTAATAAGACAACGCGTTACGTAAGAGTATAAACGTGATATTTAGATGAAAATAGTCTCGAAAATGATTTTAGTTACCATTTTTAACTAAAAATTTTTAGTAAAATGTTACGTAACAACTAGGGGGAGGGGTACAGAAAAATGTTACGGTGCGTTAAATGGGGGGAGGGAGGGTCTAAAATCCTCTAAAATTGCGTTACGTAATACTTGAACGACCCCTATGACATAAACTTATTGCACACAGGAAAAACTTATAAAATGAAGTTAACTTTCAACTCAATCAACCATCAATGATTTATTCACTATATCGTTAACATTAATTAATTGTAATGAATGTATATGAACATATTTTATAATCTATATATGAATACGTGAAGCGAAAACTTCCTACACATTTTCACAAATATTTGGCGAACGGCATAGTTTAGAAATTTGGCATAGTTGAACCTTATATGGAGAAGGATTCATAAAGTTAATATTTTTTAAAATATTTCTTACAATTCGCTACCGTTGGCAAATAATATAAAATTATCTTAGAAATATTATAACGTAATCTAGATATTAACATTAAGCTAATTAATAGAAATTTGCTTAACAAAGTAAATAGCCTTCTCTTCAGTAATCTCTTCAGTATTTGAACTTAAGTAAACAGACTAGGGTAGAATTTTATAGCGGTGCAGATAGTTTAGATTGTTTTAGACGTAATTGCAGACATGCTGAGCTAGTTAGATATTTGCCTATCTAAATGGATGTGCTTTTCTCACTCGATAGTGTTGGGAACTGCTGACCTGGGAATGCTAAAGTTGTCGACTACTATGTAGCTGTCCGCCGCAATGTCCTATGTAGAATAGAATTTATATTTTTAGATTGATTATTTTTATTACAATAGGTAAGTTTCGATTACTATATCTATCGACACATTCCCCATTTTTGGACATAAAGTAAAATAAATGTTTGGACAGAACATTTTAACAGTTTTAATTCAGAAAACACATTTATATACACTTTTTTGCTTTTAAATGGCAATTTTGCTCTTAAAGCCGATGGTTGCGGGTTCGATCCTCACTCGGATATGGTGATTGTATAAATCTATCTTCCTAGGTCTGAATGTTTTTATTTGTCCACCGTGCCTCGGAGAGCATGTAACGGTTGGTATCATAAGTACCTAGAAATGATCGTTAGTATTAGGTAGTAGGTCAAAATGTTCTAATCTTAATTGTTACTGGCTTGCTCTCGCGGTTGAGGAAGTCAGACGACAATCGGTTTGTATGAAATTCAGTAATATGTCAAAACCACTCAAAAACATCACAAACTAGAGTAATAAGGAACAATCCGCGAATCCGCTGGGAAAAATCTAGAGAAACTGCTAGGAAGAACATGAGTTTGAATAATGTAGGGTGTAGGGGTTTTAGATTTTAAAAATATTCAATTAAGTAGATATCTACCGTTCCGTAAAATTTAATTATTTTTAAATAAAATAATTTAATTTTGAATATATTATTAAATAAAAAACAAAATTTATTATTCCTTATTTTAAATACGTAAGTATGCAATTGTTACGTTGAGAACAGTTTTTGCGTATACTATTATTTTATTATATTGAAATCTTGATCTCAGATAAATTGCCGCGTAAAGTATCGAGATGTATTCTTTTAGAATTCTCAAGCTTTTTTTGTGCATGACTTAGTCACGTTTCGAGCAAAAAGGTGACCTTGGAGTGGCAAGCTAATGTAACACGTGATTGCTCGGTCTTGTTTAGCTGTTTCCCCAAAATTCATGTCCAAGATAAAATTTTATTATGATCCTTCGTATTGTGACTAATTTGAGAACGAATTGGCGCAATGACACTATTGTATAGTATTAATACTGCAAGGATATGGTAAATGTTGCGGGGATCTCAAAGATATTCCCAAGTGCTGTTCATAAATGTTACTCGAAAATGTCGGTTGTCTTCTAGCATGTATCATTAATTTTAAATGAAAATTACTAACGTGTGATTAAGAGTGTTTAGACAAAGGCGTAAATGATGTTAGTCATAAATAAACTATAACATCTAGTTTGCCCGAGATAATTCGACCTACAATATAATTACGCGTCAGCGGCGTAGCTAACTCACTGTGATGTCATACAATCTTTAATTTAGACGATTCTAGGTGTTTATTGCGATGACTAACAATCTAAATTGCCGACCGACTCCCACGTGTGTGCAATCGGCTCACTTTGACATATCAAAATACCTTCATACGTTCTAAAAACACCTTACAGCAGATTATCGTAGAATTTATTTTTATCAAGCGTTGTGAGTCTAAGCGATTTTCAATTTCAATCATGAATTTTAATAAAACGATCGGAAAATTTATGGTAATGCTTATATTTAGTTGGATATGTTTTCAGGGAGTTTTAGCGTTTGCTATGATTGGACGATATAATTTAGAAGTTTAGCTGTAATTTATACATAAAATTTTCATCGGTAAATTTCAAAAGTTTTAATACGTGGTTCGGAAAACTCTGGATAAATATTATGATATGTCGAAGCATATTTCTAGAATACCAGTTATTATTTTTGGGTTCACTCACGTTTGTGATAACTGTTTCACTACTATCAGGCGAAAGTGTGTTTTCTTGATCATATCCAACTGGAAGATTTTAGGCGCATTTGAGTAAAGAAAACACATCTCGACTTAATAATTTTTATTATAGAGTTTAGATAGTTGGCGTATTTATGATTCCATAACTTAAACAATTGAAAATATACAATACAGATATAGCACAAATACTTTTTAAAATAATTGCAATACACCGATTGTTTGATTATTTTCTTGAAAATAAACGTAGCTTCAAAATAAATAAAGTTTGCTCTATTCCTATTCCTTTTTTATTGTGCGAGGACAATATAATAGATTTTCAATCGAGTTTCTATAACTACAACATCAATATGTGATTGCATAATATTATCGAAGCTTTCTACTTTTCAAAGCGTGGGTGAAATACACCGGAGGGTGCTTTTCGATTTATCGATAGAGGGTGGCAAGAGGCTTCTCTTACTAATTGGAGTCTGACAGAATGTGAGGTATTTTGAATTATCATTCGGAATCTACATGCGGCCCTATCCATTCACGTCGAGTTGCCTTTTATCTACCTACTCGTGTTTGTATTTAGTTGCTTTAAATTTCTATCACATGATTTATGCGAATTTCCTTTCTTTTCAGGATCGGTTTACATCAACATCAACTAGTACGAATGAGAACAAAGTGCCCAGGTGCAATATTATCAAGAAACAATCACCTATTGGCGTGTAGAAATTCTTCATTTTATCAATCGTAAATTTATTAAAATATATAACAACGTGCGTGTCTCCGCGCCGTTGTCGTCAACTTGATATCGATACGCATTCGCGTCGCGCGCGGTTCCTTCTCCTGTCGCCGAAACTGTCAGTGCTTGCCGGAGTCGTGCGACTCGGCCGGCACGCCCCGACACAGCCGTGGATAACCTCGGCCAGAGCCCCCTTCCGGTGAAGAGGCTGCACGAAGCGCTTCAGAGTGCGCAAGTGAAGCGTCAGCGGCTCTCCCCTCCGTATCCCGCACCCCCCGCGCCCCTTCACCCGATCCACCAGCTCGCCGTGCACCAGCACATCAAAGTGCAGCAGAGCATAGTGCAACAGAGCATCGTGCAGCAACACCAGTTGAACCTGGCCCACCAGTCGCTGCAGAACCTGCAAGCGCAAAGTTTGCAAGCCGCTCAGCAGAGCCTTCAAGCAGCACAGAGCCTGCAGGCGGCTCAGGGGCTGCAAGCGGCTCAGAGCCCAGCGGCTACGGGCGGCGCAGGCACGCAGCAGGCGGCAGGAGCGACACAGGGCGCGCTGGTGCCGCCGCAGCAGCCATCGCCGCGGGCCGCCTCACCGCAACACAAGAACATGGAGCTCGCGCTGTGTCAGAGCATGGACTCCGTCAACACCGCCACCACTGAGGAAGAGGTAAGGCATAATTATATTATATTTTCTATACGTCACGTTAGTTATGTTACTTATATGATTTGTCATTGCACAATAATTAGGTATTACAACGTATGAAATCTTCAATAACAATACATATAAGAATTTTACGCATTCGTTGTAAGCGGACATTTGTAGAACTGTACATCAAAAGGACCTAAACGAACAATATAAGTTTGCAATTATATTTTTGAAGTATTTATGTATTATATTATAGAAATACCTAGTTCATTTTACAATATTAAATCGGTTAAGATTATAGAGATAATTAATGATTTAATTTTATATTTTTATAATGCAAATATGGTCAATATCTCGTCTTCCAATATAACATCTTTATGGACATGTCACAGCCAGCCAGGGGCTACGCTCCGTTGCAGTGACGTGTCAATTCTACGATAAAATGTTATAATAATATGATACTCCGATACATTTTCCGACTTAGTATTGCTTAGAATTTGATATATCTTCATGGTTTCTTCCATGTGTTTAAATTGTTTCAAGTACTTGTTACTTTTTTTGAGAATAAAAATAATTTAAATAATGTAGTAAATATATATTTCAATTCAGTTAAAAAAATATTCTAACAAACTTTAAATTATACAAATAATGGATTTTTGAACAACGTATACTCGTATATAGGAAGATTTTCTACCCAGAAAACCACACGAGACGACAGTCCCAATACCTAATACGATACAAAACTATCGAAATTGCATTTTATACGAATCGAGTTTAGATAACCGTATCGTTTAAATAAACATCCGGCGCACAATTACTTTAAATCGTATCTGAGTGAAATAGAAATCGCATCTGTAGTGAAGTTAAGAGGAAAAGCGATGGAAGCCTTAAAGAAATAGCGATAAATTCCTCAACGTAAACCGCTCGCAGGCGAGAAGTGGGCAGCGGTCGTGTTAGCGAGACAAATAGAGTGGATGTCGTTTGCCGCGTCTCGGTCCTCGTGCGGGGAGCTTTATAAATTGATTGCTTTTCACTGTGTTGTTTTAGCCTTTGGTAAAAACCACCGAATAAATGACTGACTGTAACCGATTTTGTTACAAAATATTTTTATACTATTTTCATACAGCGTTCTGTTTCATATTTGTAGCGTTTCCATTTTTTTTTTGCGATACGATGATATGTAGTGGCATTTTTCAAAATATTTAGAATACTGTTTGCAGTTAAAAAACATACCTATAATTTTATAATATAAACAAAGAACTACAATAACTGTTGCAGTCTTTTAATAGGATAGACTATTAGTTTACAATTATGCAGATGTAAAATACATTTCAAGATGTAATTATTCTTATTAAATTGTACGACAACATAATTACAAACACTGTTTTATAGTGCGGTAATAACTGCAATAAAACAATTAAAATATTACGTTATTTGTTAATAGAGCATTTCAAGTAACTGTGTTACTGTTTAAAATTTAATGTACGACGGCAAACGTTAACCAAACGTACAACACACAAACCACAAACACAATATTAACACTAAAACAATAATTAACATGAAAATAATTACTTTACTTTGTCCGGCGAAATTGTTCCGAAGTTTATCTTGCTTTGATGTGAACTCATGCACTAAGCAAAGGGGAAGGATTATGGACAAGGCCCTTTGCTAACATAGCGTAGGTGCAATCATCCAAGCGGCTGCCTACATAGCGTACTAAGTTGTGGCACCCGGGAATAATCCTTTATTCATATTAGCTTATATTAACCTTGTTCCACGCTTTGTTAGAAATGTAAACCGAACTTTCGCAAATGTACTAATGTGTTTGGCTACTCCGAGTTTATGAACGAATAATACGTTTAATTGAAGAGTAATGAATTACATTGTAATAATTTTACATTATTTAATATAAGGTTTGTTTTCTTAAATATATTAAGTAATGGTTGGACGTAGTCGCATTTTAATGTTTCATATCTACTTATTAAAATATAACAGAAAGATTTTCACGAAAAGGTACTATTCGACAAAATAAAAACTTAACTTACAGAGAATCTTGGAAAAGTAACTGAAATAAAAAAAATTAAAAAACCTCCTCACTATATTGTATTAATACTCAATCAGGTTTGTTTTCGAGCGGAACGTGGTTGTATTTTACAATTGATCCGCAAAAGAAGAGTTGACATATATTTCGTACACAATATTAAAAATATCTTTTGCTTATTTTGTTTATGATTCTTCCTTATGAAATATGAAATATCTCATTACATATTAAACATTACATATAAAATCTCTCACAGTATTCCATATCAGTCAGCTAATGTTACGTGATCATACCCAAGGGATATTGTAGCATCAAAGTAGCCATGAAACTGCTACAAATTAATTTATGGAAAATGTAAGGAAAATAGAGTATTATTCTTCACCAGTTGAGCGAGCCTAATTATAAACTGTAGCCAGAAATTACATCTAGGTTCTGCTACAAAATATATTAAACATATTTATACTGGTTTTCTCTTTGCCGAGTTCTTGGAGAGTAATTTTATTTACTGCGTATCATGGTTTGCGAGAAAGTATGCGTTTATCAATAATCTAGAGTAACTAACGCAGTAGTCGCGTACAGTTTACGCTGACATATCTTGGTTATGAATAGATGCTGTCCAAGCAACTTTCCAACTGCGTCCACGTTTAAATTACAAACGTTGAAAGTGACCGCAAATGGAGTGGAATTTAATCGTTTAAGCGAATACTATTATCGCGTAGATTTGGAAATAAATTATCGTTAAACTTTATACGGTTTAGTATTTAGGAATGCTAGCACAATGTTGGGCGTAGCACTTTACTGAACTATAAGACATTTCAAAGATTATAAGTTATCATTTTTTTATAGTTTCACGTGGCTATAAACCACTTATATCTTGGAAAAACTTATCCTTTATGGTAAATAAATTCATAATTGGATCTAACTTTTTGAAAAGTGACACACGTCTAAACTTTGAAAGGCGCGAGCTTCAGTATTCATAACATATATAGGTATTTATAGGTATTTATTATTATAGGGATTTCTGTAACTTTAGCAGTTTTAAGTATATTTCCATCGTAAATTGACTAACTTATTACTAATTTATAAAAACACATTGAATATGTCAGACTAAAAAAGTATATCTCCTAATGAAATAATTCTAAAAGTTTAGGCATCGTTATAAACGTCTTCTAAATTAGGCAACCAAACAATCGAGATATGATCATGCGTTCGCCTAACATGGTCGGTACTATTCAAATTTTAATATTATTTTTTATCATCCATACATAAATCTTCGTCGGGCGTATAGAGCCATCGTCAAATTTAAGCGCGTGTGAACAATTGTGGGAGTTAAAATAACATTTCAAAACCTCCAGCATAAATTATGTTTTGGTCTAGACAAAACAATTTGTGAGTTCAGATTGAATAACTAAACGGCTACTCGTTTTGTATATTTATATATCATTTTCATCAAAATTCATTACTTCGTTCCCTATAAAACAATGTTCTGGATGTGGAAAATGATATATGTACGTTGGATAAAATTTATGTATTTATTTGTTTAAATCGTGATTTATTTACTTCGATATATCGTTGATATATATTATTCATAAATTGGCATTCTTATTTTTATTCAGACTTTGTATTTCAGCGATTTGTATTTTTGGATCATTTGTATTAATTTAGAACAGTAACCTAGTATAATGTCACATTTGACGAAATTGAACGTCTTATCTTACAATTAGACTTTGTCATGCCTTTTAATTCTTATAAGACATATTAATTAGGTAAGGGGTACTTATGATGCGCTAAATGATCATTTTTATTCCTGAAAAAAAAAAACAAGAAAACACTCAAAATGCATGTATTTATTAAATATTGTACTTGTAGTGTGTGGTTCGCAAAATAGAGGTTATGAAATAGAGCGGATAAATACGAAATCAATAATTAAGATAGCAATTCAGTTAAGAGTTTTTTTTTAATATGCTATCAATTTAATAGTTATATTATGCGTTTAGTGATTAATTTTGTCACAAGAGCAATAAATTAGCTACAAGTTTTATCACTTCATATAAAATTATTTCACAGTAACGATTGATTAAAATTATTGACTGAGTGTTGCCAGATTCGAACTATTAATCACATTACACATGCATTATAAATAATGAACTTTTTATTCACTATGTCCATAAAATGCACCACATTGTAGCGGTAAAATATCATAGTAATGTAGATAACAACCGGTTGAACGTGAAAGGCAGGGGTGCGAGACGGGCGCGGCCCGGCGCCGGCTGGTCTGGCGCCGACCAACTTGCCGTCTGTGGCGTCACTTTTAATGTTTTCGCATTGGTTTTTCACTTGGATCCTAGAATTATGGGTTTCGTTTTACTGGTAATGTGTTACGCGAATTCGGAATGGAAAATGCTGAAATATGTTATGTAATAGCACGAATAACTCTGAAAGCTTTGTGACAGCTCGTTATAAGCTTGTCATGTACACATGTTTATTTAATTTTTTACTTAAAAAGCGTGTAAGATGATAAATGAAGATAAACCTTTGAAGTTAATGGACGAGACGAATCGTTTAGAACTTGTTCAGTGACAAATATTTTAACAAAATTGCTTACTTATAGTTATTTTAAACGTCCTCAATTGGTACGAAACGTATGTGCGTTTCATTGTCCTTTTCTACACATTCTTTATAAAATTTAAATGCTTCCATAAGAATGAAATCTATTAATACTCGCTAAAGCTTATTCAAAATCGTAATAATCTTGAATGCGATTTAGACGTCAGACTATTACCCCTTGACTCGACTGGTTGCGCGATCGATTGGTCGACTGGTCACGGGAATCGGGTAACGGCCCGCGCAGACGGCACCTGTAAGGTTTCCTGAAACCTATAACTACTTTTGTTTTAGTTTGTTCACAGTTTGTAATACTTTGTGCGATTATTTCAGTTATTTTTCTCTTCGCTAATGCGGCAAGCTAGGTTTTATTATCGAAATATTTATTTTAAAATGTTTCGAAGACAATAATCAGGAGTCAAAATAATTGATAAATATTAGATACTTTTGCTGTTCACCTGAAACATTGTTAACAATTAATACTTATTATAAATCCATATCGCATTTAAGACTACAAATTTTCTATTCTATAGAGACAAATCCATAACAATGATATACATATCTCTCCTGCTAGAATTTTTAATTATTATCCAATAAGTCGAGCAAGTTCAATAAAGGGATAGAGTAAATGATAATCCTCCAACTCAGAAATTGACATCTTTTGAGATAATTGCGTTCAAAGAAACGAATTCTTCAGTTTTGTATATTATTTAGTATATAAACAATTCGAACTTTAACGTACCGGGAATCAACGAATCGGTTCACTACACATGGGGGGTGAACCCAAACTGACGCAGCTGACGGCGCGAGCTGATGTGTGAACAGCCAGTCCGTGCAACTTCGCCACACGACAAAGTAAACACACCACCCTTGATATTTGGTCCAATTCATCAAAACCCAAGTCAATGTCGAATAACTCTTGGGTACACCAGCGGTTAGACAGTCGGGTGAGGTGAGGTTAATATTTAATACTGAGGTAAAGTTAAAAATTACAAATGTATAATTTATTTTACAAGCACTTCAGTATAATTACTGTATTATATTAAGCTTATCAATATTAACTTTACATATAAGCTTTATTACCAACTTTAAAAAAACTAAGTCTTACAAAGTAGGTTGAATGCTATCTGATAAAAATCTAAAACTCGATATCTCGGAATTTTCATTGAAATCGAATAGAAAATGATTACCTCACTCGAACACGATCGGGGAGATATTCTTTGAACGAATTTAGGAGAAGAATTCCCGAATAGTAGAATATAGACACCTCGACCGTTCCAACAGTTTGTCCATCTAATTTGTTCGACGGCGCTCGACTGTAAAAACAAATAGCCTGTCCCGCATTTCCGCCTTTCGAACAAAAGAGACAGATATATTTTGATAAAAGCCTAAAGGAAGTTTCTTTAGATTTGGCGTTGCGTATAGTAAATAAACGTTAGCTGGTTGACTCCAATCTTTTGTCTAGTTAGAATTTTGTTTGATTCTGTAGAGTCTCTTTGTAATTATTAATCTGGTTTCGTCTAAATTTCTCGCTTAGGGTTACTCGTGGCGAAGTTTTAATTGAATTTGTTTGTCAATTTTGGCTTTTTGACGGGAGCGTGTTGCGCTACGAAAACAATTTTTAGGTAACGCTTTACAACGTTTCGCTTATGAACTTACCTGTCTCTCAACTTTATTACACAACGTTGTTATTTTGAAAATTTAAACACGAACCCATCTCTTGGTGGTTTAAAACATCAAGGTAAGAAAACACATTTCAACAATAATTACCACCGAAGACGGATTGCAAAGACGCTTTATAAAATCTGTATAATTATGAGCCTTAAGACTCTTAATTATTATATGAAAAAAAAATGTTGGAAAACCGTAGTTTAAAGGCTTTAAGTTAGAGATTCATCATTAAAATTATTCATGTTAATGGAGTCGTGATTCGCCGCCATTATCGGCCACCCTCCTGGTCTCATGTCAGCACGACCGCAAACACCGCCTACCCTGGCTCACACGAGTTCATATCGCTATTTAACTACCAGACTGCAAGTCAAGTCGTAGGTTTTCTTATATTTTGAAACATATCTATGTATTATTTTTGTATTTTTTATATTTTAACTGAACTTTCTTTTTGAAGGTGCAAAATAAGCAATTCTTATCTGTACATATGTATATCTTCTTTCTGTATTACATCATTTCTGTATGTATCCATATATCTTTATAAACTTGCCTCGCGATTATCGGAAACGGGTGGAAACACTTTTAAAATTTAAAATGTTGAAATTTTGTAATGAGATTTTCTTTCTTAATATTAATTGATACACAAACGCAAAACTTCGTCATCCTGGTAGTTAATATAATGAGTAGGTATACCTAGGTATGCTAGGGGAGTGGATATTCATTATTTTATGTTTATAAGATTGCCATTATTATAATGTGTTTTATTTAAACTAAGTAACTAATTGTAAGTAGAAAATCCTAAATCACGAATAGACTCCTCCTATATTTATTATTTATAAAAAAAATAAATTCTTATCGCCATTATGTGCCGTAAGACTAATACATGAATATTTTAGGTAATGTAAGGATTTTTACAGGCAGGTCCGTGCTTTATATAGAGATTTCTTATCTTCTTTATACATGAATTTGAAAGCATTTTTTCCACACGATCGTGAGTATCATTGAAAATTGTCAAGACGCGGTTCCTTTGAATATTCTTTGCATTTAGCTTGCTTATTGGTAATATGAATTCAAATTAGCCGGATCCATGATTGTTTCTCGTAAGTATTATATAATTGAAGCCTTATTAGATACAATGTATTATGTACTAAGTTACGCATTTATTACTTAAATAACATACGAGTTATTGCTTTAACCTATTTGTCGTCTGTCAAACATTACTTTTTAGTAATGTTTTCTGGGTAAATGGGTTGTCGTTAAATCTACTGCAATAAGAATTTTATTAATTATTCCAATAAGAATACTAAAAATCATGCAATACAGAATATTCTTGATTTTCTTTGTATGCCTTTAATTAGACAGTGAAAATGACAAATTACACAAAATTATTGTCGTGTTAAAATCTGAAACATTAAAAATCACTAAAATCCATCAACGATCAACTTTTGAGTACCCATCAGGTGGACCTACATAAACAAATACACTTTTCTTAATTTCCTATAATAGATTTTATTTTATTATATTTATCATATCCGCCTACTATTTTGTTTTGAAATAACGTTTCGGACATTTATGAACTCTATCGATGAGGCATGCTCATAAAGGCGAGGAAACAGCAATATCGGCTTAAACCGTGAACAATGGAACAGATGCAGGCTCAGTCAATAACTGTTGCTTGATTCCTCTATCGCTTTGCACCTCGGATTACCAGCGGCCCGTGTAAACATAAACTTTGCTCTTGTCGTAATTTATTTGGACCTATCCTTCATTAGGTATTTGTGAGACATGGTCCTATAAAAATGTTCAGTCTCCAATCTTTTTGATTTGGGAAGGTTTATCGGAATATTTTTATATTTACACTAAAATGAAAATGCTAGAATCTACAAGCTAAATTAACTACGAAAACAAGAGTAATTGACTGTGCAGTTTTTGCACCAAAAATATTTTGTCATTCACCACATTTATTCAAGCGTATATTATGTATATTTACAACTATTTTATGCTTGACACTAGTAATATTTACATTGTTTCATTGAAAGCGGCGCTTTATTACAATAATGTCCAACCAATTTGAGCTGCGATAGAACAAACTGCTTTTATTATGTACTGGAAGTGCTAGTATGGTAGTGAAGTAATTAAGAGTAGTCGTTGTAGTAGGTATTTATTGTGCATTGTGTAAGTACTTTGGCACACAGCCAAGCAGACTTAAAGCTTCGTGCATCGAGTTAATGTATTAAGTCGCTAATATTAAAATTATTACAAGTTCGCCGGAGGAAACAGAAATATGTTTGGGACCTGAAATGCGCGCTTAAATATCCTGTAGTCTCGTGGATAAACGAAAAAGAGCGAACAATGTCGACTGGGACCGAATGAACCGTACTATTATACCGAATGCAAGACGAAAAACGGGGCCCGCATTGTGAGCAGAAAATCGAACTCGAATGTCGCGAGACGAAAGGCTCTTTGTGCACAATCAATGGGCCCTCGATTGCTGATAACTTTCTTTGCAGTCTAGAAGTTTGAGTTGGAAACTGCTGGCGGGTATCCGTTTTAGTATGAACCCTCCACTTGTGAGTAGTTTCTAATAATGAAACCGAATCAGATATAGAAATAAATGTACCGATCCAGTTCGACGCTGCAACGATTGTACTTGTTAAAAGAAAATTGCCTTTTTTGTTATCACTGCAAGTTTTACAAAAGATGATACATTCATTTTAAAATTTTAGTCACGTTTAGAGCTCCTTTGAGCTACATCTCACAAAACTTTTAGATTTCAATTATTAAAATAAACTGCGAGAAGAAACGGTTTCTCGATGCAAATTCGGTTTCTTCTACAAAGAGCATTGTTGACGTTCATATTCTTACAAAAAATCTCAGATCCATTAGTTCATTTGTCACCGTCCACTCGGAATATGAACGCATTTATGCTTTTATTTAATACATAAATGTATTAATGAAGTTAATGATTTTTAAGATCAAAGAAGTGTTTGCCATTTGCATACCAAAGCTCTATTTCGTATCTTGTAGTTAAATAGTTTACTTTGTATATTTTAGGTAATAAAGTATTCATGTTTGCAACGAAGTACCGAGACGGTAATGCCGTTGCTGACATGGAGCATTAACAAAGATAATAATTCACAATCTGAACATTACTGCAGAAATTAAGATGTAGCATCGTAGCGGTCACGTACGGGGTCGACTTGTTTGAAATACGAAGGAGCTCATCGGTCTAGCTCGTTAAGCGTCGGAGCGTGCTTTTATTACAGCAAGGCGTGCGCCGCGCTCGGGCGACACTTGAATATTAAACCGTCGGCTCTAGGTCATGCATATTGCCCCGTACCCGATTGTAATCGACCGTAGTGATGAACGTCACGCACGATTCGATTCTCGCCACGTCGGACGACGGCTGCAATTTGTCGTGATGAATAATTTCATCTCGGATGATGTAAGTGTAATTTGGTTAACGAGTTGATATATCGAGTAAAACAATCAGACATCAGCAGCAAAGATATTTTTTATTTCCAACAATTGCTGTAGCAAGCGTTCTCTTTTTGCCATACTCATTATTCACATTTAGGTACTTCATCTTCACAGTAAAGGTAAATATGAGTATGTGTTTCTGTCTGTCCAATATACATATGTGGCTATAATAACTTTGCTATCTTAGTGAATGCAAAATTAACTGTTGTTGCTGCATTTCCAGTGCTTTAATAATATATTCTGATGTGCAAGGATACAGTGGACGTAATAAATCTTCAATACACATACATAAAAAAGGACGAAAACTATATTTTGTGTATCATAGTTTCACACCGACGAAGCCTATAAACGATAAACAAAAGCAAGTCTCGATCAATTGACACTAAATAAAGGCAATGGAAATTTACAGACAGCGGAATAATTCAGCAAACAACATTGATGTTCAAGAATTCAGTACAGCTGTTCTAATGTGTTCCGTTGAGTGTACGGACGAGATAATTACATACGATGTAATTACGAAGTGTGCCAATGGGTAGTCCCTGACTGGCCGCTTCAGCACTATTGGATACATATTTGATCGGTTTATGCGGTCAATTTGGTCGGTGTTATGCGTGAGACCTACATACAGAAGGCCTTCCTTGCCTATATGCGTTATTGATGATGATCCAATATGCAGCTTGCGTAGTTATGATTAACGTATTGATTATTAAGTACCTATGGTGCGATCTGTTTCTTATTCAAATCGCTTATGTATTATAATATTCCATATGTATATCTTTGAGGGATTAGAAACATTGGTGTTTGTACCTCATTGCATGTCAGTGTTCTTTATTTATAGGATCATGCAATTATTAATCTAAATTGCTTTAAGTAGAAGATACAACCTGTACGCAACGTCTAGAATCAAGTTTTTTAAATGTTTATTAGCTTTTATCGGTTAAAGCGGAAGTAAATAAGTGCTATTAGTTATATAATATTTTTTAATTTACATATTTACCACAACGTGGGCTGCTATTTTTATTTCGTACTTTGATATTAAACAATTACTTACAATAAATTTATATTTTCATACAGGCTGTTTTTTTGCGTTTTGCAAAACTTTATTTCACGACTCATGTTGTGTGACCTGTATAAAAATGCACTACTCTTGAGCCGTACGTAGAATAAATTGGCTTATTTTATGTAGGCAGAATTGATGAAGAAAAGATATTACCATTTTTTCACAGAAAGCACCTCGACTTGACGTTTAGGCGAATTTTAGATGTTTAAAGGAATGCGTTTGATTGATAAAAATAAATCTACCTACGATTCTAATTTCATAGCTTTATTTCATCATAGGATTAGCGTGAAATAAGTCTAACATAATCTTTGTATGCATGTTAACGTCGATTGAAACACCGAGGCACATCTAGTGAAACAACTTTTTCTAACAATTCGACATTGTAATGTAAATGGAGCTCACAAGGCGAGGGTGTATGTCAAAAATCCGTTGTATAAATTAATACTCACGTACTAGTAGAGTAATAAAGTTGTTCTAAACTTCTACTTTTCGTATATTATTGCGCTATAAAAATATTTCTATTTACTTGGTAAATATACCGTCCCAGTTCCTTAATCTTATTCGAGTCAGTATCTACTTTGAAAAATTATTTTGCAAAGACTTATTTTTAATTAAACCATTTTATTAAATTAAAAATATGAAATATATTAAAAAAATAATTTACTATAATTAGAGAAGTCCGTGAGAAATAAAAAATATGTGGCATTAGGCATTTTATAAATCAAACGAAATAAATAATAATCACGATATTTGTAACAGTATTTTTCTATAAAATGTTAAATATCTAAATTGAAACGTGTTAATTAAGATAAACATGATTAGGTATTTTTGTACTCC
The DNA here is from genome assembly GCA_018235645.1 of Junonia grisea. Taxonomy (NCBI): domain Eukaryota; kingdom Metazoa; phylum Arthropoda; class Insecta; order Lepidoptera; family Nymphalidae; genus Junonia; species Junonia grisea. Next base: position 290 of record DVXP01000830.1, on the reverse strand, counting down.
ATTGTTACGAGATTTTCATATTATATTAATTAACTTTTTTTATTATAAAAATACATTTAACTCTAGAGTGCATTGTAGCAAAAATATAATTTTATAACAACCACCTATTTCATATTTTGAAAAATTCGTCAATTTGCTCCCGGAGTATTTATAGTTAGATTGATAAATAATGATATATTTTATTTTATTTTATTTTATTTATTTGGGACAACCAACATTTGTACATATGAGAAAATATATCTTATACAATTTAATAAACTTAATCTATGTACAAATCACACCGTTATCCA